>VZRH01003002.1:126151-241884 GCA_013397555.1 Urocynchramus pylzowi | reverse complement strand
GGGAGCCTGCCCTGCGGCCCCGCCGCGCTGGCTTACCCCCCGTGTTGTCCGTGCCCTTCCAGATCCAGAAGCTGTGTGACCGGGTAGCTTCGTCCACGTTGCTGGATGACCGGAGGGATGCTGTACGCGCTCTCAAGTCCTTATCCAAGGTACGCGGCCGGCTTCCTGAGTAGCGGCGTGAATTTCAAGTAGCTCTGTCAGGTATTGTTAAAAAGTCTTTGTTTGGTGTTTGGGCTTGACGGCTAACCGTTTGTCTGTTCTCCAAACAGAAATACCGGTTGGAGGTGGGCATACAAGCCATGGAACACCTCATCCACGTTCTCCAGACAGACCGGTAAGCATCCTGCCGCTCCTCTGGGCTGCCGGCCTGACCCTGCTCGGCTGCTGACACAGCTGATGCAGACGTGGTGCTCTGTACTGACAGAGCCGGGAGGGCAGCTGGGCTTCTGGGAACTCCTCTGCCGCCTTGGCTTTTTATGCTGGGAAATGTCCTCAGAGCCTATCTGGAGGTAAAAAGAACAGAATTCCAGGAACCGGGGTGAGGGACAGAAAGACAAGCTCCAGAGTGAAGGTGCTACCAAAGTATGTCTTAATGCTTCTTAGGGCTGACTTTGCACTGCTGTAGAGAGGTGAGTCCCAACGGAGCGTGTTAACTTGAGCTTGTTTGGAATGACCCAGATCTAGCTGTTCTTGGGAAAAAGGTGAGCTAGACAAAGTTAAGAGAAAAAGAATGAAGTCAGCAGGGGCGTGTTTTTGCTCATGTGTGTTAAAAACAAGCTGGGTTCAGGCAAACGGGAGAGCAGGACTCTGAGGCTGAGGCAGATGGCAGGAGTGAGTCTGAGTGCTGTGTGTGGAGTGGGATGTAATACTTATGCAATCCAGTGCTTGGAATGTCTTTGTTATCCATCCTTGCAGTCACGGCTGTACCTGACAGTGCCCACATGTTGTACCTGGAACCTGTTTGCAGTCCTTGCATTTAGGCTTCAAACACTGCACGTACTTGGTGTTTGGCTAGGCAAGCATTTGGGGTAGTCATTCAGTCTGGATCTGAGCATCGAGCTGGTCCATGTGTGAGACAGTGGAGGGCCTGTGGAATACCTAGATGTGCAGAGGCTGGGAGGAGGAGCGTGTCCTTTGCTGCCAGAACCAAGGAGAGCTAGGAAAGCTGCAGTTCAGTGTCTGCAAGGAAGCCTCCTGCCCCAGTTAGGGATGTAGGACGTGAAACTCTGCTGATTGAGGCCTTTCTTGCCTGGCCAGTTATGCCAGCTGGGAAGAAGGTCTGAGGCTGCTGTCTAGGCAAGTCCATGTTATTCCTATTCTGTGGGCTGGGGAGTTAAAATTGAATGTCTGACCTGGTGCAAGCAGTGAAAGGGAAGGTTATAGGAGTAACTGTCACAGATGTGAAGGGGAAGCCCTTAAAAAAACTAGGTTAAGGAGCCTACTTTCATCCACTTATCTGCTCTGAGAGCAGATTTGAACTTTGAGAAGGGAGGCGGGGCTCTACTGATCCAGTTGAGAAGGCAGCCTGAACTCTTTAGGGCAGAAACTTGAGGCTTTTCAGTGCTTTTTGGGCTCCAGTTGATCCTTTGGAAATTGTGTGTGCTGGGGTTCTGCACATGCATCTTCTGTGACTCAGGCTGCAGTTGAAAGAAAATAATAAATACACAGGGGGATTTTTTTTTTTGTTTGTTTTCAGCTGAAGAAAAGCTGGCTTTGACAAGATGTTGCTAGAGTCATTTGCTAGTGCATGTTTGGTGGGCCAGCACATGAGCTGGGACAATTGCTGGTTGCTGTGGCTTCTTGGAGAGAGAGTTGAAGTCTCTGTGTGATCAGTGCAGGTGTTGTGTTGGAGTTTGTGTTCCTGTTTGTTGTCAGTAATGGTAGAGGTGAGCTTTCCTGGGCTCTTTCAATGGAAATCAAAGCCAGTTGCACTGATTAAGTGGTTAATAAGTGAGTCACAGGCTCAGCTGTCCCCAGAGCCTAGTGTGATGGAGACTGCTGTTTTGGTGTGTGTCTGATCTTTGGACCTTTCCAGTGTCCACCTGAAGTGTCCTGAAGCTTTAGGCAGAAGTGGAAAATGCTTTTTTCCACCTGTTGGGTTTGTTTTTGCCCTGCAGCTGCTTAAGAAGAGAGGCCAGTGACTGACTGAAGTTGTCTTCTCACATGTCACTGTGTTCATGTAAATCATGGGCATGTGCTGGCTTGTGGCCCATTGGCTGTGTTGCTGTCAAGTTTAACATGACAGCAGGTTTAATTTGATTAGAAAAATGTAAGTGCTGCCTGTGTCCAGTCCTGAGTTCCTTGGGTCTTGGGGTCTTCCTGTGAATTAGTTACAGCCTTTACCCTGAAACAGCAACATACCCCTTCTGAAGTGGAAGACATCATTCCACTTGTTAAACAGTTCACTTGTAGGTTGCCTGAAGCTCTGTTTCTTGCTCAAGTGCTTAAAACTTGTTGTGTAGAAAACTGATTTCTTTAAGTTTTCCAGTTCTGTGAATTGGGCATCCCAGAGCCTGCTTTTACATGTTCCAGACTTACATGGACTAGAATTTTCATGCCATGTGTTTATTTTGTAACATGAAGTAGTGATCTGGTAGAGGGCTTCTGCTGACTTGTTGATGAGATGTTGCTACATCCCACCAGGGATTATTTTGAATAAAACTTGGCATTTGACTGTAGAATGGGGCAATAGCACTTCACTGGTGGTGTGAGAGAAGGCACTAGAGTGGGAAGTCAACTTGATCCTTAGCTGCTTGGTTTCTACATATATTAAAGTTTCAGAATTTCAGTGTGACAATTGAAGGAGTTGAAAGAATTTGGAGCTTAATATGTGGACCTAAGAGATGGCCTTTTTTTCCCCTAAGGCACAAACCCTGGTTATCCATGTGCAGGACAGTCAGTGCTCAGGTGCCCTCACTTGCACTTGGTTCTGCTCTGCTGCTGTTGGTGAACCTGGGGGTCCCTGTCACCTCGTTTGGGTGCTGTGGAAAATCACTGCTAGCAGAGGGAGGCTGGCTGAGGTGCCTTGGGCTGGATTGTTGCCTTGCACAAAGGCTGTTTCTTGTGCATGCCTGAGAAGTCTTGTTTCTTGAATGGTTTTTACTGTACAGTAAAGGCTGGAGAGTTCAGCATGAACAGAATAATCAATGAGATGTGGGATGTGCTGAGCAGCAGATGGTGGCAAGGCAGAGGTGGGATGCTGCTGTCCTCATTCTGTGATGTCTTGTCTTTGAAGCAGAGAAACAAGGCCTGCTTTTATTCACGTGTACGTTAAATGTGCTTATTCTTTTGGAGCTGCTGTGATTTCCCTATCAGGAAAGGTTAAAGAACCCACCAAGCTGCAGCCTTGCTTTTCAAGTTTCCAAGAAAGACTTTCTGTGTGTTTTTAGGTGTGGATCTGTTTCATTTCTATGAAAAGGGAAATGTAGACTTTGTGGTAGTGTGTTGAAGAACTAAAATGACAGTGAAGGGAAAGCATGAGCAGGCTAGAGATGTGGTCATACCTGCTAGGTGAGGCTGTTTCTGTGGACTAAAAGCTTAGGTGGTTGTTCAGGCCTCTGCTCTGAACCGGCCCAGCAGCCTCATCAAATGCTAATTTACCTTTGGTGTGGAGGCCTTGCTTGGAATGCCTTGGAGATCAGTGAGTAAGTACTTAGAAGCTGGAGTGAGAGACTTTTTTTAACAGTCTTCTTTTCAGATGCTTGATAGATTTATGAAAATGCTGTGAAGTGTGTCCTTCTGCACTTGGATACACATTTCACTGTGGTGTTAGGTTTGATTTTTCCCTTTTTTTTTCCACCAACTGCTTTCATTCTCTTATGGTTTAAGAGCAGGAAAGTAAGTAGCAGAAATGATGATATAGTTATATTTTGTCCCATAAACTTTTGTGCTGTCTTGGTTGTAGCATAGGGTTTACAGGTGGTTCAGCCTTGGTAATGCAGAAGAAACAAGTCTTTGCTGAGAGAAGAGTCTGGGTGTGAGCAGGTGAACTAATGCTTTGGGCTTCCCTGCAGCTTCCTGGGGATGCTGGTGTTCAAAACCCTGTAATAATTAGGTTTAGTGGGTTTGGTGACACGGAGGCCACCTGATTGTCAGAATCCACAGCAGTTGCTGCATTCCCCTGGAGCTCAGAGGTCTGGCTCTGGTTCTGTCTGACAGTGTAGCAGGGAGGTCCCACCTTGGAAATGCTGAGGCTTGTCTGCATCTTCACTGGGTGATTTTCTGGCAAGTCTGAAGTGTTCCTAGGGGTTTCTGCTGTAATTAGGAGCAGGTTGGAGGGAGCGACTTGAAAAATTAAAGATGCACCTACAGCGAAGAGTCCTGTGGTCATCTGGTTTCACCAGACTTCCTGAGGCTCTCCTGAGGGAAAGGAACTGGGAAAAGGAGCTTGACTCTGTTCAGGGAGCAGATAGCTCATGGTTATGTGGTGCTGCAATAAATCTGTGCTTCTTACTTGGCCTAGTGCTGCAAAGGGAACTGCCTGGGCATAAGAGCAATGTTGTAAGAGTAGTTGGAAATAAGTCATTAAATCAAAGTGGTTCTTTCATTTGCAGTTCAGATTCTGAAATAATTGGCTATGCCTTGGACACGCTCTACAATGTTATATCGAATGACCTAGAAGAGGAGGAGCAAGGTAAGCACTTGGTAGTAATAGTTGTATCAACTGTGGCATTGCTTTCCTTGGTGCTTTGTTCAAGGTATCAGCTGTAATAATACTGTGATTTACTAATGCTCACCTAGACCTGCTTTGTTATTGTGTATAGCTCTTAGGATAATGCTAAAGATCTTGTATGCAGCTTGCATTGAAGTAACACTGGACCTCTTGCTTATAAATTAAAAAGACTTTGTTCTCTGAACAGGAGCCTGGTTGGAATGGGGGAACTTTTTTTCTAGTTCATAGGTCAAGAGTCAAGTCCTTTGCTGCTGGGATAGGATAGTTCTGGCTGTTACTGTCAAATGAGACATTACCATCTCGTGCTTTAACAAGGATTTTGAGATGTAAAATCTCAGGTACCTGTGATAAGGTGCCACATCAAGTGTGAAAACCTTTTTCAACCCTGCTGTGGCAGTGGACAAAGACTTAGAAAGATTCTACTTCTCTTTGTACAGCTGGGCTGTGAAAATCTGTGCCACTCCTACCTGTTTGATTTTTGAAGGCCATTAAACTGGTCTCCAAGGCCAATGAATGTTAATCTAAACCATGCTTCAAATTGTGCTTGGCTTCCCTGGCTTTCTTTTCCACGTTCCTCCAGTTCCCCATCTTGATTAAAAAGGTTTAGAACAGAATCAGAGTTTTGTAGTGCTGGTGAATTGATGTTTGTGGTAGAGGCCTTGATTATGGAGTGGACAAAAATATTGGTAAGTTTTTCCAAAGAGCTAGGAGTAGTCCAGCTGGAGCTGTGTGTGAGAGATGACCAGAGTTGTAAGGGTTATGGGGTGCCTCAGTTTGACCCCTTCCCTAAGAACTCCCCACAGCTGCTGTAGGAAGCTGGGATGGCTGCTTTGCAAACCTGAGCTTATGCTGTAATTGGTTGTGCTGTGTGGAAAGCTGTTCATCTGGTAAACCTGTCTCTTGTTTCTTTTTATTTTATCTGCACTGACAGATGACTCTGAAGGTAAAAGAACCTTTACTTATATAAATATGGCACTGTGTTTTAGCCCTAGTCACTACTCCTGCTGCTAACACTTGCTGCTGCTTAAAAAGGACACTGTAGGAACTTGCACTGGAGCTCAGGGAAGGCATTTTGCCTTCTGCTCTGTCCTTGCTCTTTGGAGCTCAAGTGTGTTTCCAATTTCACTTCTCCTGTGATTTGGCATTTTGAATTGCAGCAGATCCCCAGAGACTGCAGTAATGGTAAATTCTTAATAAGGATGTCAGAGGTGTGCAGCCCCAAACTGGTAGGGTTTTAAGGGAGCAAAGTTAGTGAACAGAGTTTCTGTTTGCAGGAAGCCCTGAAGCTGGACACCAGTGCATCAGCTGCACATGAGCATCCTTCACAGTGTTTCTTTTAAGCAATGCATGTTGAAATAGTCACAGTATTCACTTCTGCCCTAGGTCACCACTAATGCTTTGCATGTTCTGTTTTTGAAACTCATTTTATTTTTTGAACTAAATTCTAGTCTGCAGTGCTGCTTGGTAGTGAATTGATCTGATCTTACTAGCTGGAAGCTGTTGGCTTGATTTGAGATAACCATGGGAACGTGTAGGTTTAAGGAACAATTATGGGCAGAAGGCTGGTTGCAAGATCTCTGGCGTAAGTGGAAAATCGAGTTTCCCTTTGCTGTTTAGTTTTTTAATAAATGTAGTAGAAGAAATACTTGAACAGAAAAAATGTGATTTGGCCCTTTCATAGAAGAATACTGAGCTAGAGTAAGAGAAACCAACTACAGCCTGAGAGAGGCTGTGCAAGCTGTGTGTGCTGCTCAGGTGCTGCCTTAGCACCTGGAGCTTGTGCAAGGGCAAGGGTTGGCAGCAAGAGTTCAAACACTTGCTGTTTGCAGCTGAGGGTGGGACAAGGATGTTCAGTCACAGCTCATGGAAAAGTCAAAGTCAAGCATTTTGACTGAATTTTGACATGAAAATGTTTAGGTGTTCTGGGCTGTCTCTCCTTGGCCTGCAGCCAGCTACAGGATGTGTACTCCATGTTTGATTGATTCCCAGCTAAGTCACCTTTTATTCTACAGCAGCAAGTACAGGAACTGAACTTGTGTGGAGTTTTTAATCTTCATTTCTGTAAATGAATATATGTCAGTTCAGCAATAGCCTAGACTTGATAAGACCCTCAGCTTCAGAGAGGTCACAGTAGGACTTGTGTCCTGTTAGGTGCTACCTGCCTGGGCTAGAGCTATTTTTGCACATAGTCAGTCTTCCCTTTCAACTCTTTTTGTTACATATTGTAATTTCTGCAGCTAGAAATTTAGAGCAGAGTGGTTTTTGGAGGAGAAAACCCCAAGTCAGAGATTGACTTGCTTTACTGTTTATTTTCTGTTTATTTCTATTAAAACCAACAGTTTCCCTTTGAATTAGAATTGCTCCTGCTCAGTTTTGCAGCTGACATTCCTTAATTGTGTCAACCAGTAGTACCTACAGGCCCCTGTTTTGTGGAACAGTTATGTAAATTGTCACTCACCCTAGAAAACACAAGTGGTGCAGACATGTTGCTTTGCTTGCATGGGGTTTGGTCATTTTGTAGGATACTTTAGCGTTTGGTTTTTGTTCATGCAACAGTGATACATGAAACAATTATGTAAGACAATTAAAGTGCTAGCCCAATTCTGTCTAACTGTAGGGTGAAGAATGGGATGGCACTCAATTCTGGCACATTTGAAATCAGTTCACATTCCTAGACTGGGAGGTTTTGATGCTTACCTGTGTGACTCTTCTTTTCCCTTCCTGATGTTTAGGTCTTCTTCTATTGCTAAACCCAATAGAAAAATGAAGGTATTTGGGCCAATTAGCTTTAGATAATTTATATTTCTTACCCTTCAAGGCTCTTGGTGTGACATGTACTTTGCTTTTGTCCATCAGTGTAGGGTACTCTTGAGGGGCTGCTCTTTTGGATTAGTGGAGCTATATGGGGATGTAACTGCTGAGATTCAAAAGCTACATTTAGAATAATGTAAGGTTTTTGTTTTGTGAAAAGCTTGTTTTGGTGTTTGTTTTGAAAATAATTCAATTAACATTTATAACAGTGACTCAAAATTTTATGGTCACCCGTGGCCTTATTTTAGTAAGAGTAAAAATCACAGTTGCTGAAATTGTTCCAGTTGTGTTGCAATATGTTGTTTTTTGCTGTTGCAGAAGAAAACTCAGCAAAACAAGTGGATGATTTGGGGAGTCAGTTCACAGAGATTTTCATTAAACAGCAAGAAAATGTCACTCTGCTGCTGACTCTGGTGGAGGTGAGTAACTGTGTCACCTTCAGGCTGCTGAGAGATGGGTGGTGCTTTACCTAATGGAGAGAGCCGTGGTTTTGTCCTTGTCAGGCTGGTGTCAGGGGTGAGGTGTGCCAGCATCCAGTGAAGGTGGGGCTGGAGGTGAGTCAGGACTGACCTGGATGAACACCATGGGTGCAGCTTGTAAAGCAGGGGAACAGGGAAGAGAATCACAGAACCATTTATGTTGGAAAATGCCTCCAGGGTCATAGAGGCCAACTGCTCACCCAGCACCACCGTGCTCACTGCTAAGCTCTGTCCCAAGTGCCACATCCACAATTCCTGAACACTTCCAGGGGTGACTCCACCGCTGCTCTGGGAAGTCTTTGGAATGCCCAACCACCTTTGGAAATTCCCCTGAATCTAAACTTCCCCTGGTGCACCTTGTGGCCATGTTCTCTCATCCTGTTACTTGAGAAAGGGGTTTAGTTACTTAATTAGAAAGAATAAAAATTATCACTCCCCAAACAGCAGTGGTTGTCCCTTGTACAAGGATTACTTTTCAGATGATGATTAAATCATCAGGAGACAGTTATATCTGAGATGCAGTTGAAGTGGAAAGGATGACTGCTTTCCAGCAGCATCATATTTGACTGATTTTCCATTGGTTTTGTCCTCGTGGACTGCCTTTTTGCTTGAAGCTGTTAAAATTTTTGTTCCCAAACTAAGAATATGATGGTGCTTGAGAGAGAAAACAACACAATACTGTGTTCTTTTTTTCCTTTCCTTTGTAGTCCAATTCCAGTAAAAAGCATGATATTCTACTTTTCCTATGTGGAACCTATGTCACGCTTTGAGCAACATTAAGGAAGTGTCAGTGTGTCTGAGTTCAATACTGGGGAGTTGGTTTCCTAACATGCTCCTTTCCATCCTTTCAGGAATTTGATTTCCACGTTCGCTGGCCTGGAGTGAAGCTGCTGACGTCTCTCTTAAAGCAGCAAGGGCCTCAAGTGCAGCAGATCATTCTGGTCAGCCCCATGGGTGAGTGCTTGAATCCACTGCTGACACACCTGGATCTTGACGCTCAGCAGACATGGCAGAGGCCTAGATGGGGTCTCAAGCAAGATGTTTCAAAGACCTCCAGCATGAAAAAGCTGCACCTTTTCATGTGTTTCTTTAAACCCCTGTTTCCCGCAGGTGTTTCCCGCCTGATGGATTTGCTGGCAGACTCCAGGGAGGTTATCCGCAATGATGTGAGTGCAGGGCTTCTGCAGGGCCCCTCTGAGGGGGGCATCCTCTGAGTCAGTGCATGGAGGCCCGAGGAGCCTGCTGCCATGGGGGTGTGTGTGTGCTCAGCTGCAGGGTCTGGGCTCTGCCTGTGGTCCTGCCTGGGGTTATGCTGCTGATTCAGCATCCTCCCAAGAGCTGGGACTTGTGAAAAACAATGGAGTTCTTTTAAAACCCAGGCTTGATTTAGTTTCTTCTCCATCTGTCAAGGGAGTCCTGTTGTTACAGCAGTTGACCAAAAGTAATGCAGCCATACAGAAGATTGTTGCCTTTGAAAATGCCTTTGAGAGACTTCTGGATATTATAACAGAGGAAGGAAACAGCGATGGAGGTACAGTGGACTCTAAGACTTAGCCTTGTACTTCTGCAACTATGAGCTGATGTTTCCAGGCTTACCTGAGTGGGTGGCTGGGACTTGGTCCATGGGTAAAAGGATCACAATCTACAGACTGGTTCTAACAAAATAAGCAAAAACAGATTGACCAGGTAGATGTGTTTCTGTGTCTTTTGAAAAGCTGTTGTACTTAGCTGAAACATCAGGTCTCTCCTCTGAGGGTGTGTGCAGCAGTTAGTGTGTTCCTGCTTGACCTGGGCCTGTGGATCCATCTGTTTGGAATGGCAGTGTCAGATGTGGGTGCTGCATTTGTCACTTACCGAGTTAAGCATCTGCATTCTTCCCACGAGATCCTTGCATGCTTGGAGTGGCTGGAAGTAACAGCTTGCTGAGTTCCTTCAGCTGCACCAACAACTTCAGTTTTCTGCTCAGCTTCTTGAGGAGTCTCAAGAAGCTCCTGTTGGGAGGAGAAAAGAATTTTTAAAAGGAGCAAAAAAACAATGCAGCACTTGAGCGCTTGTTTTTTTCTTACTAGCAGTATGTGATGCATTTACTACAGTCTATTTCAGTAGCATGACAGGTTGCTGTTCCATGACCTTTCTGTGGGCTGCAGGAGCAGTTACTGCTTCTCTCCCAGCTGTATTATTCCAGGTATGTTGGCATGGGAGTATTCAGCAAACCTTTGATTTAAAGCTGCTATTTTTAGGCAGCTAATATTTTTAGGAGACGTGTTATGTCAGTTCCTACGTGCTGAGACTTCTGTGCTTTCCCCGCTGCTCCTTATCTGTTCCTCTGATAGGAGAAGCCTTTATCTGAGTGTAATTTCAAAACTAAAAAGTAGATTAGAAATAAGTTGAAGATGGTAGCCAGTAGTTGTAGAGAATGAATATGTGAGCCAGGAAGAGCTGCTGCCTCAGGATCAAGATGGAGTTCAGGAGGAACTTCATTTGAGTGCATTTCATAGGGACAGTGTAGTCTGATTCTGGAACAGGTGAACTTCAGGACAAAGTGATGGTGAGGTTTTGTTGGCAGTTTTTTCCATTTACCCATCTAACTGATATGAGCTGTTCATGCTTTGGGAATTTGCTTTGGATTTGTGGAAGAAAACCAGCTATGGTTTCACAAGGTTCCTAGTTACAGATCCAAGCCTAATGTGTGTTAAGAGTTCAGTGTGCTCTGTTCCATCTAGAACACCCTCAGTGTAAGGATAAGCTAATTTGTTTCCACGTGGTGTATTTTGATTCACCGTCTGATACTTTGTCTCATCAGGCATAGTGGTGGAAGACTGTCTCCTCCTGTTGCAAAACTTGTTGAAGAATAATAATTCCAATCAGAATTTCTTCAAGGAAGGTTCATACATTCAGCGTATGAAGCCTTGGTTTGAGGTTGGAGATGACAACTGTGGGTGGTCTGCTCAGAAAGTAACCAATCTTCACCTGATGCTGCAGGTAAGGTGCTATTACAGCTCCTAATTACCAATGTCAGCTCTTGTGCAGTGCCAAGTGTCATGTCACAACTGTGAAATTCAGCTCTTCAGCTCAGAATTAGCTACCAGTGCTCTCGAGCTGGGCTGCTTTCAGCACAAACCCTGTCACAGGTGAGTCTGTGATGGCTGGCATATCACATAACCTGAGATGTAACAGAGATTTAAACTTAAGAACATAGTTAGGTGTGTTCTGTGTAAAGAACCCCTCAGTATAAAACTGAAAACCAAGCAGCCATACGTAGCAATGAGATAAACATTGTGTTCATTGTCTCCAGTCTCCATTTTCAGAAGCAATTCTGTTTTACAGTGAAACCTCACATGAGTTTGGAAGGTCCCAGGCTCTGTTCACATGGCCGTGTTTCCTTCTCTGTAGCTTGTGCGGGTGCTGGTGTCCCCCACGAACCCTCCTGGTGCCACCAGCAGCTGTCAGAAGGCCATGTTCCTCTGTGGGCTCCTGCAGCAGCTCTGCACCATCCTCATGGCCACCGGCGTTCCTGCTGATATCCTCACGGAAGTAAGAGGGCAGGGGATGGAGGGGTGGGACCAGCACTCTGCAGGGATAACCAGCTGCTGCAGAGACTCACTGAGTATTTGCTGAGCACCTGTTTGAGATGCCAGAGCTGTCAGCTTCCTGTGTGGGCAGCGTAAAGGGAAGAGTCGTTTATGCTGGTGAATTTCTGGCGTTCTGCAACCAGAAAGAATTTGGGTTTGCCTGTTTTTTCCTTTTGATTTCAGCATATCCCTGAGCAGCTGGACTGATTAATGACTTTTCCTGGTTTGGGGGTGGGTTTATTACCGTTTTTATTTTTTGGGAGAGTCTACAGATATTCTAATTTGATAAGTTTCCAGTGATGAGGGATTTTACCTTCTAGGAAGCCCTGCCAGCAATGTAGGATGAGGGATTTTTCCCTTGATAAAACCATGTGCTTGGATTGAGTGTGGACTCCTCTATGCCAGTTGTTAATTTCTTAAAAGGTTTCACCTTCTCACTTGTTAAAGATGTGCAGTTTAGCTGTTATTTTGGTGTCATAGAAAAACTGATCTGGCATACAAAGTGAAGCTGGAGGTGACTGAGCTTTGTGTCCCTTAAGCTTTGCTCAACATCTTTTACGGCTGTTAAATGCCTTAATTTCATGCACACTGATTTTACTTAAGTCTTTGTATGTCAGCTTTTCAGTCCTGAACTGTCAGGGTAAACTGGAATAGTTTTGAAAGCTCCAGGTGGTAGACCATGGCTCAGATTTAAACATGGGTTTAACTTTCTTCTCTGCCTTTTCCCTAGACCATTAATACTGTATCGGAGGTCATCCGAGGATGCCAGACAAATCAAGACTACTTTGCCTCTGTAAATGCACCTTCTAATCCACCAAGGTAGAGGAAGAAAAGTGTTTTAACTCTGTTTGGTGATAAGGTAGTGGTATGGGCAATCCAAAGGATGTTGTCAATTCCACACTTGGATATGTGATCTGGAGTAACAGCTTCAAGTTCATGTAGGGTGTGTTGGCTACGGCATTAAGGTGTCAGGTGTGTTTGCAGAGAGATGAGGCCTAGAACTGGTGTTATATGGCACCTGAAAAACAAATGAACAGTGACTGAAAAATGCCTTGATCAGGATGAGCTGCTGTTCCTGTCAGCCAGAGGATAGTCCAAAGAGGACTTAGAGGCAAGGGAAATGGATAATCAATCTCTTATTTTGTATATAAATAACTGGAAAACTTTTAACACCTTGGACTTTAATACCCTTGTTTGAAATAGTGATAGATGCAGTGGTAGGCCGCAGTAGCTTTCCTTACCCATGAAATAGATCCATGTCACGTACCTGCAGTTGTTTTCATTGACAGTTCAGTTCTCAGCTTTTCCCTGCTCTTAGTTCTCTGCTTTTCCTCGCTTTCCCAACAGGCCTGCAATCGTAGTGCTGCTCATGTCCATGGTAAACGAGAGGCAGCCGTTCGTGCTGCGCTGTGCTGTCCTCTACTGCTTCCAGTGCTTCCTGTACAAAAACCAAAAAGGACAAGGAGAAATCGTCTCAACGCTGCTGCCATCCACTATTGACGGTAGGCCAGGCCACCATCTCTGCAGTGGGCTCTGAGCGAGCACCTGGGCAGTGCACCACCGGGTGTCTCGTGAGAAATTACTTACGTGCTGTTCAGTGACGGGTCCAGGCAGGGTGACTCGGCTTAGATTTGTCTAAAACCTCCTTAGTTTGGTTTCTCTGTGTTTGAGCTGTGTTGTCTGAAATGTCTTGCCAGTCCTGTGGCTTGTCCTAATCTCCCTCGTACCCCTTGGCCGCTCCGGTAGCTACAGGTAACTCTGTCTCGGCGGGCCAGCTGCTCTGCGGGGGCCTCTTCTCCACGGACTCGCTGTCCAACTGGTGCGCTGCCGTGGCGCTGGCCCACGCCCTGCAGGAGAACGCCACGCTCAAGGAGCAGCTGCTGCGCGTCCAGCTGGCCACCAGCATCGGCAACCCACCCGTGTCGCTGCTGCAGCAGTGCACCAACATCCTCTCGCAGGTACGGCACCGCCTGCCGCTGCAGCTCCGGGGGACAGGGGCAGCGCCCCTCCTGGGCAGGGCATTGCGGGGACACAGCTCTGGGTGGCAGGGACAGCGTCCCTCCTGGGCAGGGCCATGGCAGGGACACAGCTCTGGGTGGCAGGGACAGCGTCCCTCCTGGGCAGGGCCATGGCAGGGACACAGCTCTGGGTGGCAGGGACAGCGTCCCTCCTGGGCAGGGCCATGGCAGGGACACAGCTCTGGGTGGCAGGGACAGCGTCCCTCCTGGGCAGGGCCATGGCAGGGACACAGCTCTGGGTGGCAGGGACAGCGTCCCTCCTGGGCAGGGCCATGGCAGGGACACAGCTCTGGGTGGCAGGGACAGCGTCCCTCCTGGGCAGGGCCATGGCAGGGACACAGCTCTGGGTGGCAGGGACAGCGTCCCTCCTGGGCAGGGCCATGGCAGGGACACAGCTCTGGGTGGCAGGGACAGCGTCCCTCCTGGGCAGGGCCATGGCAGGGACACAGCTCTGGGTGGCAGGGACAGCGTCCCTCCTGGGCAGGGCCATGGCAGGGACACAGCTCTGGGTGGCAGGGACAGCGTCCCTCCTGGGCAGGGCCATGGCAGGGACACAGCTCTGGGTGGCAGGGACAGCGTCCCTCCTGGGCAGGGCCATGGCAGGGACACAGCTCTGGGTGGCAGGGACAGCGTCCCTCCTGGGCAGGGCCGTGGCAGGGACACAGCTCTAGGTGTCAGGGACAGTGTCCCTCCTGGGCAGGGCATTGTGGGGACACGAGTATTGGCTTGATAAGGAGGAGAATTCTCTTTTGCAGGCTGTTTTTTAAACTTTGTTAGAGCTCTTTCGAGGGGAGGAAAATAGCAGCAAGTCTTGCTTTTCTATCAGGCTGCTGCTTGATGCTGCCTGTTCTTCAGTGGCTCCAAAACATCCAGGTCTTAAACTTGGTTTAAAGGACAAGGCTAACTGGCAGAGTCCTCACTCATGTTTTTTGCTGAAGTGCTTGTTTGGTATTTAACCTGAACCTGCTAACTGGAAACATCATGAGAAAAACAGGCTGTCATGTATTGATGGTTGGCTTTGCTATGCAAAGATAAAACTTTTCTGAGCTTGTTCATCATGTTAATAGCTGCTTGGCAAATGTCAAGTGAGTGAAGTTCACCTCCTGGCCCATGCCTCCTTGTGACATCAAGCTGTGTTAGAACCATTCAGGGAAAAAAAGCCTGTGTAGTAGTAGGGAGCTGGTTAACACTGGTGGCAATTAGAGTTTGCTGCAAGTGAAAATAACAGCTGGAATTTTGGGCTTGGTCCTATGGCTTTTCTCCTGCTTTAGCTAAAAATAGCCAGTATTCATTTTTATCCTGTTCCTGTAATTTCTGTGTAAGGTAAATTTGAGTCAGTAAAAACGCTTGTGGTTCTTCAGCACTACATGATAAAAAGGGACTCAGATATGGGGGGACATTTCTGAAATGTTGCACTTGAAGGTTCTGAAGTAATATGTGTGTAACTTGCAGGGTGATAAGATCGACAGACGGGTATGTATTTTTTGGCACAGCTTGTGCATTTCCCTGCCAAAAGCAGGCCTTTCCCTCTTGTCTGGGGTCTGCTGGGGAGAATTTCTTTAACTGCTTTTTGATGTGTTTCCACTTACAGCTTTGTGTTGCAGTGGTTTGGGTTTTCCCTGGCATAACAAACTCTTGGTGCCTCCAGGGGAGTCTCTGGGGGTGCTCCCCAAAACTGTGGGATATGTATCTTGGGCAGCAGGGGTGCTTTCTTTCTTGGGAGGCAGACTAATGGAGCATCTGTTCACATAATAGGTGGGATTTCTTGTAAAGAAAACTAAAACTGTTAGAAGCAGTATTGTCTGAAGGGCCTGTAGCAATCAGCTGGTACCATCAGAAGTGGGGATATGCTGCTGATGTCCTGACTGCTAGAGGAAAAACCATTTAGCCTGCCTGCCTTCCTAGTTGTGAATAGTAGATATCTTGTTATAACAGGTAATCCCTGAAGAGCTGTTTGATTTTCAGGCTGTTACTTAAAATGCAGCTGAGTTGGTTATTGGTGGCACAAAAGAAAGTATTTCTGCTGTGGAGTTGTTGTGTTCTACCCTGTTGATCACAGCTCAGCGTTGTTACCAGCTCTGAACTGTGGAACAGCAGCCATGGAGAGCTGTCATCTGTCAGAGTAGGTGTTACTGTCATGGTATGTTTAGAACACAGCTGTTTTTTAGAGGATGTTTTAGGCTGTGTGAAAATCCTTAGGCAGGGCACATCAGTTTGACCTCAGAACAGCAGGCAGTGCTTGAGAACAAATGTGGTTTGCAGCTGCTTCCAGCATATAGGTGTGCTGAAGTGTTGGGCTGTGCAAACAGAACTCCATGTTTCTCAGGAGGGAAGGACACAGCTACCAAGGCTGCAGAAGGCTGAGGTATGGCCATGTGCTGTAGGCCACTGCCAGGTACAGGGGTTATTCCCAGTGTGCATGGGCTGGGACAACTAGAGGCAGTGTTTGTAAGTGGGGGAGGGAGCTCTTCCCTTGGTTGCCATCTGAATGTTGACTGTTGGAAGAGATGGGTCTTGTGTTAGCTCAGCTGGGCCCAAATAGCTGCAGCTGAGACACAATTGGTAACAGT
Organism: Urocynchramus pylzowi; assembly: GCA_013397555.1. Classification (NCBI taxonomy): domain Eukaryota; kingdom Metazoa; phylum Chordata; class Aves; order Passeriformes; family Fringillidae; genus Urocynchramus; species Urocynchramus pylzowi. Next base: position 225,762 of record VZRH01003002.1, on the reverse strand, counting down.
CCATTTGGAGATGAAAGCTGGTTTTATCTGTCTAACATCAATAAAATGCTGCAGTTAGCATTTGCTGTGCTGGCTTGATGTGCACATTGTCTGAACCAAAGGCCATTACAGGACTATTGTTCCTTTACTCAGAAGATAATACTAGGAACACCAGGCAGTTTTAAGTCAGCAGGGTATGTCTTGGTGATGCATCTTTTCCAGGGAATCCTTATGTCACTAAATATAGACCTTGTTCCTTCTTTTAAAGGGGTTTTGTGTATGTTCCTTCATGTCACCCTTGTATGAAAAATGCAGAACTAACATGTTATGGTTTTATATTGGTGCTGATTTGCATTGAGTAATATTTCACACCTGTGTGGCTTGCTGGTTTGCTCTGAGAACAGTTCAACAAGAATGGTTTGATCCTGGTGTTATCCAAGCATTCAAGCTGTTCAGTATAACTAACAAATGGGTGTTTGGGAAGACAAGACTTGGAGTTTGTAAAACAATAAGGTGGAAGTAGGTGAGTTCTGAGCCAATACAGCTTGGGTTTGTGTTTGAGTCCTCTCTGTGGAAAAGTAATGATGGGGGTGTTTATTCTTCACAGGGCAGCAAAGTACAAACCAGGGTTGGACTACTGATGTTGCTTTGTACTTGGCTGAGCAACTGCTCCATTGCTGTCACCCACTTCCTTCACAACCCAGCCAATGTGCCTTTTGTATCCTTTGACCTGCTTGGGGAGTGGACCCCCTGCTTAGCCATGAATTAGGTTATTCATGTTCAAATTAAAGGTTCTTCTAGATCACTTTGGGGGGATTCTGCAAAACAGAAAATGCACTGGGCCAAGAGACAAAATCAGCCTTTAGTTGCCAGTGCTCTGTGTACACTGACTTGTGTGTAAGATGCACATACCAAAGTAGTGTGGAAAACCTTGTCTGCCAGCCAAGTGAGTTCTTAGTGCAACAAGCCTGTTGGTATTTTTAGTGTGAATTAAACTTACACTCAAGAGGCAAGAAGAATGCTTTGTACTTCCATGAACTTCTCTGCTTGCTTTTCAGGAAAAAACTAGTCAAGTGCCTGAGCACATAAAGCTAAACTGGCACCTTTATCTGCACTGCAGATGTGCTCTGGAACAAGTATATCTCTAAGGTTAAACAGACAACTACTGAGAAATTTATGGGAAACCACTGATTACCTGAGTCCTTCAAAGCAGGAGTTAACTTTGCAAGGGTTTTGTCAGCTCTTTTGTCTTGCTTCCTAACCAAGCTTGGGTTTGTGTGTAAATAAAAGAGAATGTGTACAGGGAGAAGTGTTACATGTGTTGTGATTATGAAATCTCTCCAATATCCTTATCAAGAGTTCTAGCTCACAGGGCAGATAGCTGAAAACCTTGGAGAAGAGGAGCAGCTTGTCCAAGGCCTGTGTGCACTTTTGCTTGGCATTTCTATCTACTACAATGACAATTCCCTCGAGAATTACAGGAAGTAAGTATGATAGAGAAATAACAAGACTGTAGGGAAAGGTTCTGTGAAAGGCAGATGGTGGTTCAAGAGGCTTTGAAGTGGGACAGCAGTGGGATTAAGACTTGAGACAGATAATAAGAGTTGTGTCTGCAAGAACCCACCTTGACGCAATAATGGGTTCTCTTTTTGTCTGGTTGTTGCACTGGCATTGATCTGTCTGTTCCTCGCAGAGAGAAACTGAAGCAGCTGATTGAGAAGAGGATTGGCAGGGAGAACTTCATTGAGAAGCTTGGCTTCATTAGCAAACATGAACTTTATTCCAGAGCTGCTCAGAAACCACAGCCTAGTTTCTCTAGTCCAGACCACATGATGTTTGACCATGAATTTACGAAGCTGGTGAAGGAATTGGAAGGTGAGATGTTGCACTCATTTCTCTAGTTTTTGTCACGTACTGATGAATGAGCTACCAAACATGTTGTGTTACTCTTGAAAGTGGTGTGATGACACTAAAAGTTATGGTAATAGCTCTAAGTAATTATATAACCAAGTTGCAGATTAAGTGTTAAGTAAAAATACTCTAACTGGATTACTTGGTGTTGTTAGGTGAAATGGTGACCAATAGATTTTGTGAATTATCACACTGGCCAAGAGGTGTTTACCTGTGCTCACACAGAAACTCAAGCACTGAGCACATACAATGGTCACAGAAGCTCCATTGGTTGAAGTACATAATCCAGATAGCTGCTGCTTCTAATGGATAAATTAAAAGCGGTGAATGCTGAAATTCCTGGCTTGTTAGGAAATGGACACTTGACTGGTGTCCTGTTTATTGATATTGCTCTGAACTTAAATCAGTCTAGAGAAAGATAAAACCTTAAAGCAGCAATGATAAAGATGGGCTTGCCCAAGCAGTTTCATCTGCATGTTGCTCCTTCAGTCCTAAGTCTTTAACTTATTCATAGAATAATTTGGGCTGCAGCTGTAGTGGAGCCATAGTGCAAGTAGAACACAGCTTTTTTCATAGCAATTACTCAAACCACCCATTTAGTTAGCTGGAACATAGAAAAGCAGTAAATGTACAAACTGCAATGAAGTCACCATTTCTATTAAATCTGTGACAGTCCCTTTTTTAATGTGCAGGTTGAGTTTGTAATGCAATGAACTCAAACTGTGAGACTGTTCTGAGGACACAGATGTGAACTGGGCTCTAGTTGACAGGAACTGTTTTTGACAGGTGTCATAAGTAAAGCAATTTACAAGTCCAGTGAGGAAGATAAAAAGGAAGAGGAGGTCAAGAAGACATTGGAACAGCATGACAACATTGTGACTCACTACAAGAAAGTCATTAGAGAGCAGGTAAGAGGGAGCACATACATACATGTGCCTCTAAGAGCTGTCAGTTTTGTCTTTTGGAGGCTCTGCGGTGCACTTCGATCCCCCTTGTTCCAAAACAAGTAACAGGGAATCTAGCAAGGCAGAAATGCTTCTAACAACACTCATGTCAAGATTCAACTGAAATGTCAGTGTTTGGAAAACTGGTGAAGGTATTTCTTTTTTTTCCCCTTGGGCCACATGCTCTTACCTGTGCTGGAGTGTTTTTGTTTCACATGAGGAACTGGTGAGCTTGCAGCCCTTCAGAGATACAATTCTTAGTTCTGTGCTCTCACTTGGACAGATGAAATGGGGCTGAATGAAGAAAGGGTTTGTTGGTGAAGTTTGGCTATACCTGCTGGGATTGGACTCTCTAAGCCTTTTTCCAGGGGTAGTTAATTTCTATGGTTGCTGCAGTATATATGGAGAAGTAGAGGAATAGAGCTAATTAATTTAAACTGCTAATGGGAAACTGAAGCGGGTGTTCTGTGTTCAGAGATCAAAGCATGGTGTACATGAGGCATTAGGGGTGCTTCAGAACTACCAGAGGCTTTACTGAACATGTCATGTGTGTATTGACCACAATGTCTTTAAAGACTCGTGAAGTAGTAGACTAAACAAATGCAGGCTTTAGTATGCTAGATAAAAATTACAATCAGCAAATTTCCCACCTTTCCATTTTTCCTCCTGTTGTTGGTGTGGCAGGTTGCTGCTGTCTTTCCCAGGTGTTTTTCCTAGGCATAGTTAGCTAGGTTTGCAGGGGGCTTTCCTGCTCATCTATCCTGGGTAGCACAGAGTGGTGGAGCTCAGGTTTTGCTGCTTTCCTTCCCCTTCCTGACAGAATTGTATTCAAGAGTTACTGGTATAACTATATATATGGCTACTGTATGTATGTAGTATGGTGCCTTTTTTTCTTTCACAGGACCAGGAGCTTGAAGAACTAAAACAACGAATCAACACTTTAACATCTCAAAATGAACAGCTCCAGGCTACAGTCACACAGCAAGTGTCTCAGATCCAACAGCATAAGGACCAATATAATCTCCTGAAAGTACAGCTAGGTAGGCTTCATGAGTGACAATATAAAATCATCTTGCTTGTGCAGAGATGTTGTGGCTTCTGGCAAGCTGCAGCAGGGCTCCAGCAGAGACAGCCTTGCAGGTGTAAGAGCTGACACTTGCTGTGGGAACTGCTGGCTGCCAGGGAGCTGCTGGGAGAGGCTGCCTCTGCCTTGGGTCAAGTCAATCCAAACCAGTCACTGCCTGTCCAGGTTCTGAACATGACCACATGGGCCCTGGAATGGGCTGAAGTTTGGGTCTGGAGTGCAAGTGTGAACTGGGGAAGATGGTCTGGCTGATGTGTGAGATGAAGCCTGTTACTATCACTAGAGAAATTGCTGAGTGTGTAAATCAGGGCAGTATGTTCTCCTTATCCCAGGGTCAAAGGGCCTGATAAGGTATGCCTGACATGATTAAAAATACCCAAACTGCCTTCATGATTCTTTATGATTAAAAACATGTAAGGAATCAATTACCTTCAGAATTTGTCCATCCCATTATTTTGGATGAAGGGAATGGCTGAAGCAGCAGGCAGCACCCATACCTGAAGGAATGACAAATGAGAGCTCCTCATTGTTTATTCTATTTTATATGTAGAGAATTCTTAAATACTGTGCTTTGCTCCTTTAGTTAGAATGAGAAGTGCTTCTGGGGCAGGAGCAGGGTGGGTAACAAGTATTTACATGGTCTGCTGGAAGCTAAGTTATGGAACTGCTTGTTTGACCTTGGTTGTAACCTCTTGCTGTTTAGGAAAGGACACCCAGCATCATAATTCCCATGGTGACACATTGCAGATGAATGGCATTCAGACAGAAGAAGTGAGCAAATTGAAAGAGGAACTGGAAGAGTGGAAAAACAAGCATGAGCTGCTGCAAGGGCAGTTAAAGGAAAAGGATTCTGTGATAGAAAAATTGGTAAGTGCTGCATTTGCACTGGTGAGAGGTCCTTCTGCACTCACCTGAGAGGAGACAACCAGCTGCTCTCATCAGAGAGCTTTGATGTGCATTGCTCAGCCTGCTTGTGGCTTCTCTGCTGGGAATTTGTTAGTACAAGAACAGCTATGAGTTTTTTGACAACATGACTACATTTAGAATTCTAGTACTAAACCTGATTTGTTTCCCATTTTTCTTTCAGAATTCTTCCCAGCTGGAAGTGGGAGCTACAGAGCAGTCTTTACAGACCAGCAGATTTGGTGGCTTGGAGCACAGTAATGAGCTGCAGAAGGTGAACTTGTGGTATTCCAGCACAGCTGAGTGGGGTAGCTTGGGGTGGGAAGGGAGGTTCACTCCTCAGGGAGGAGCATTGATTCCTGCAAGTGTTGCTGGTTTTTATCAGGTGTCTTTGTTATGATGGTCCTCATCTTGGAGCATCAAGTTTATGCATCTAAAAATGAGTTGGTTGTTTTCACTAAGCAGGTTTGAGCCAGCAGAAGGCACATGAACTGACTTGCAAAATGTGTTTACCCAGTTCAGAATGTATGTTTAAATGTTGATATGAGAGTTTGCAGGTATTAGATGTACAGCACTGAATAAATAACTGGAGATTCAGTTCTTTAAGGTAGCTGTTGCTCAGAGAATACCTGGTGGAGTTGCTCTGTTTGGAGAACTAATGGTGCCTGGATTACTAAGTCATCATGGGTTTCTGCACCAAGAGGAGCAATGCAGAGGACACCAATGGGAGTGCAAGTGGTATAGAAGTGACTGAGGCTCAGACAGGTGCCTTGGTTGGGCATTCACAGAAGAGGGTTTGTGAGAGCAGGGTGGACAATGGTGTGTGTTGCTGTCTAGCCTTGTCGTTTAAGGAAAGAGCTGTTGTGGTCTTACTGAGGCACCTTTCCTTTCATATTTGCTGATATGAAGCAGTTAGTCTGGGAGTGTTTAACCTCAGGAAAATTTCATCTCAGTATGTTGTTTTATCAAATTAACTGGTAAGTTTTGTCTCTGTTTCCCAAAGGAGTTGGAAATGCTCAGGAGTCAGATACAACTACAGTCTGCAGAAATCTCTAAGCTTCAGATGGAGAATCAAAAGCTGCAAGTGATGGTACTGGTGAATAAATTGTTTCTTTTATCTATGGGAACTAAATCTTCAAGACTTGCCTTCCTGCTACTGTCTGTAGCTGCTCTGCTAAACCAAGCTCCTTCTAGGTGCACACATCAGCAAGTGATTCCAGCAGGGTTTCAAATTAAGTCATGACTTACCCAGACAAATCCTTCATGAGCATAGAGGGGACTTGTAGTCAAGTTAGTTGTCTCTGATGGCACTGGTGCTTGGCATTTGTAAACCATTATAAACTACTGGCTGTTCCAAGCTTATGCTCTAATTAAAGCAAATAGCCTTTGTGAGACACAGTGTGTGATATCATACACATGAGAGAGATCATTATTCTTACAAGCAGTTGAGGATACTAATTTGGAAGTTGATGTCTAGTTCAAGGGCAAATGCTGTGGGCATCTGTCTGTGCAGGCCTCCAAATGCTGCAGAGGTTTTTTGGCTGTTTTCTGAACTGATGAAGCAGTAAAGCATTGTGGCTATACAAATGGGACTGTCATCAAAACTAATAAACTGCTTCAAAAGGGAATGTTGGGCTGCACAACCTGAACAAGTTGTCTGAAAATGTTCCAGACACTTCCACAGCAGAGCTAAGAGATAAATCATGCTGCAGGAACAGGGGCCCCACAAGCAGCTGACAAACAAGTGTTCAATGTACACACGGTCTGGGAGAGGCAGACTCAGCTGCTGGGAGGGAAGATGCCATTGCACACGTGCTGGCCCTGGGTGCTTGTGATGATGCCTTTGGAGGCAGAGGTGTGTCCCAGTGTCCCTCCAGCTGTCAGGCCACCCCACAGCCATCCTATATCCTACTGCCTCCCTTCCTTGGAGGACTGGCTTAAGTGTGCTCCAACTGGAGAGGCATTGGTCTCAAATTTGTGCCATGTGGCAGTTGTAGCTCACAGGCAGCTGCCACATTTTGGAAATAACTTTCTGTAGGGCTGACTGAGGTCAAACTGTTGCTATTTTTAGTAGCCGTATGCAAAGAATTGGAACTTTTGCCTAATAAATTGGAGCTTTAGCCTAATAAAAAGACTTGTGTGGCACTTCAGAAGTTGCAGAGCAAAGGTGGGTTGCCTGTAATAGGGTCTGCCTAGGAAAAAACCTACTAGTCTTTCAAGTGCAGCTGCTGTGAAATAAAGGTTTTGCTTTGTCTTCTTCTTGGAGTGTATGTGTGTGTACGAGTCTGAGACCCGAGGAAGCAGCACAGATCTGATTGCTGATGCCTTGCAGCATGGGGTTTATGTCATCACCATACCTTGGCTATGCTCTAAAAAGAGAATATGCTTTTAAGAAAATGACAATGTCTCAGCTTGCTGTCTTAGTATGTGCAACACTGAGGGGGAATTCCTTGTCCACAGAGTACAGCTGCAGATCCCATCGTAGCAGACAGTGGTGCAACAGCAGCAACGAGCTCGGAATTGGAGGCACGACTGGAGCAAGAAATAAAAGAGCTGAAGGTGGGTAGTGGCTGAGCACCAAACCAAGCCATTGGATTCTCAGCCTTCAATTAGGAAGCCTCTGCAGTAGCCAGGGCTGCTGGAAGTGGTTTGTCTCCTCAGCATCCTCAGTGTTTCAGGCTCTGGAAGGGAAGCTGGATGTCTCCTTCATTTTTCACCTGGGAAATAAAAATTTGTCTTTAAGGCTTTGGTAAGGACAGTCTAGGGTGTAGCTTTACTCTGACACAGACAGTCCAGTTTACTGGGAGGAAGGTAACCACTGTTAACATTTGTTCCTGCATTATCCAAGCTGTAATACTTGTGTAAGGATGTGTAAGTGTGTGTGGGAACAAGGCCACAGGAACCAACGATGGGCTGGAGCTGCTAAAGGTTGTGTATAGGATGTGTTTGAGGGATGCAGTGCTTCAGCTTTACCTGTGCTTGTATTGTAATTTGATGTGGGATTTTCCCTGTTGCCAGAGCCAAGTCAAGGCCCTTTCTGAGGAGAAGGAATCACTGAAGCAGCAGCTGGACTCATCCAATAGCACGGTTGCTGTATTGCAAGATAAGAACAGTAGGCTGGAGCGAGAAGTTGCAGAATCCAAGAAAGAACAGGATGATCTCCTGGTGCTTTTGGCTGACCAGGATCAGAAAATAGCTGCACAGAAGATGCAATTGAAGGACTTTGGTGTAGCGGTAAGCGAAGGAATGGATCTGGGGAGTTCCTGGGTCTGAGACAGGCCTGGGCGTGGTAATCCTCGATCCAGAAAGGCTGGTGAGGCCCCTTGTTATAGAGGGAAGTTAAACCTATCAGTTGGTTGTTCAACAACTTGTGGCAGCCATCAGAGAAAGTTGACCACTGCCTGTTGTCCCCAGTGGTCAGCCATCTTCAGCAGAGAAGTAAAGAACTATGGCCATGGCAAGAGGGCAGTTGCATTTGATAAGCATTAATTGATGAGGCATAGTGGTTTTAGCTTAGCTTTCAGCTTATTTGCACTCAGCATTTGTCTTGCCTTCAAAAGGTTGGATCAGAATAAGGGATATTACTGCTCACAACAGATCTTGTATTTCAGGTTGAAGATGAAGATGATACTGAATCTGGAGATCAAGGGGATGAAGATGAGGATGGAGATGAAGAGGAACAAGATGAGAATGCTGTTGTGTTACCATGAAAACTAGATTGCCTTGTTTTTGGGGAGAAGTCTATTACTGGTGTACAAAGGAAAACATCTGCTTACGGGAAGCAGATGGGGAAATGACAACCGTGGGCCTAGTTATAAGTTACTCAAGTGTTGGAAAATCCTTTGTACTAGGTAAAGCAAACCAAAATCACAGTTTAAGTTCTACATGAATATCCCAGGTTGTACTTGTTTAGAAGTTGCTTCAGACACTGTTTAAAGCAGGGAATGACAATGTTGCTGCCTCGGTTCATTGTCATTGACGGTTCTGTGCATTTGTCTATGGTTTTAACTTCCTCGAGCTCTTAACGTAATTAAATACAACAGTATTTGGTTTAACAACTCTCACATGGAGTCATTGCCCCTGCCTTCAGCATGGAGCTTCAGTGTAGTTTGTGGCTTCCTCTCGAGAGCAGTGGGAGGCAGAAGGGGTGCCAGGGCCCTGCACACAGGTGCGTGCCTGGGCACTGCCCCGGCTGCACTCGGGCCCTCCCGGGGAGCCACTGCGCTCTGCTAACGCCATGGCAGAGTTTGCAGTGGAAGCTCTGCAAGAGATGTAGCCTTGGGGTGAGGAATTGCTGTGGAAAACCAAGACCAGTACACTCTAAGAGCTAAAGTGCTACTGAGTCAGCATAAATCCAAGTTAAAAATCTTATTGACTACTTCAGTAAGGAAATGAAAACTACTCTGATTTATATAACTTATTGGCTCTTTATGAGTAAATAAAAGATGAAATTTTAAAAGAAAACAGAATGGTAAATGCATCAAATTCTTTTTTTTTTTTTTTGGTAATAAAGAGAATGTGTCTACTTTGTCCTCATTTAATTCTCTTGTCCTAACTTAAAAACATCTATTTTTATATGCATAAGAGCATCTACACTCAGTCTACTTCAGTAGATTAAGATAATAATACACCATATACTGTTTATGAAAGTAAAAAGCAGGTCAGTGCTGCTCTGGCCTTACCTGAAGGGCCCTGGTTCATCTGGCAGCCAGACCTGGACTCTGGTGCTCCTCCCAAAAGATGGCACTCTGCAATGTATTTTTTTGTTGGCATCCTCTTGCAGTGTTATGCTTAGGAAATTCTTCCTTTTGGATGCAACTTCAAAAAGTTTAGAATTGCAAGAAAGGAAGGAAGAGATAATGAGGTGGAGGTAGGGAGTTCAGCAGACAGATAAACTGGTTTGAAACAGGTTGTAAAAAAGCCTGTTCAAAGTGCCTTTCCCAATTAGAAAACCTGTTTTGTGGATTACTTTATTGCACCATCCTAGTGGTCTGTCTTCCTGCTGGTAGTAGACGTGTCTGGTGGTAACTGCATTACTGTTAAATGGAGGTATTTACTTGTCTGCATTCTTGGCTGTGTCATGAAAACCAGATTTATTCTTAGTTCTTTGGAGTCTTCTCTTGTCCTGTTGTGCATGGGTCACGAGCAGGGGGCTTTTCCTCTCTCTGCACAGCCTGCGGATCCCGTGCTCGGGGTCTCTGTCAAAGCAAGCAGCTGCTGCCAGCAGGAAGGGAAATCCATCACAGCCTTCTCCTGTGCTTGCTGTGTGCTCACAGACAGAGAAACAAGGTGCTGGGCTGCAGAGAGCACCAGGAGAGAAGAGCAGGAGCTAGTAACTCAGCTGAGGGGCTGGCAGCAGAGCTGGGTCCTTATGCAGCATGCCCAGAGCAGGCAGTGTGAGTCCCTTCACATCCCCCCCTTCCATGATGGGTTTCCAGGAGCAGTCCTGTGCTGCTGGGTCTGAACACGGGAGGGCTTTGTTGTTTCTTTAAGACAGGTGCTACACTGTTTTCTGGACCGGTTGTTTGCAAAATAGGGATTTCAGGGAAGCAAAAGCAGCCTGACCTGTGTTACCTGACCTGTGTTACTACCTTCTGCCAGCTGCTAGTCTCCTGCAAGCTCCAAAACTGCCAAACCCTATTCATTTGTATGAAGTTTTTCCTAGAATTTATTTTCAACAAAGGGTTCAGCAGTGCATACAAGCCTAAGAGACAGTTCTTTTTGTGAATACTTAATTAGAAAGATTGTCTCCCTTTCTTTAAACTATAGGAATGAGGAGAAGTTTGAATGGGGAGAGACTGGAAACGAATTGAGGGGGAAGCTGGTTGCCAAGCAATGAGCCCTGGCCTGTGTGGCACTCAGGTGATGGGGGTCTGTGGAGCACAGCTACTCACTACAGCCCTTGGGGCAGCTGTCAGTGCAGTCAGTCGTCGTTGAGGGGAATTTAATGCTGGCAAACACCTCTTGGGATAGGTGAGGGGCCCCCGTTCCACCTGCAGTGTCATTTGCGCTTGTCCCATTGCAGGGTTCCTCCCTTAGCCCCTAAGAGACCTGGAGGAGAATCAGGACCTTTTCTGCTGTTCCTCATGAGTGCCCAAGTGTTCAGCAAGCAGCATCTCCTTTAAATAGAATGCTGACTGGCTTACCCCAGCTTTGTGCATTTATGTGCAGATGGACAGCAGCAAAAGGACAGCTGCCATCAAACAAGAGCAGAGCCCCTGTGAGGGGCCAGGTTTGCACTTTGCTTCCGAAGCCAAACTCTGCTGCGGAAAGAGAAGTACAATAGATTGCTAATTAGCTCACTGCCCCTCTCAGCTGCTCCTGAAGGTGTGACTCTGCCATGCCACTTGGCCCTTTTGTACCTCACACCCGCATGGCACCGCTGTGCATGGAACAGCCTCAAAGCGTGCCTTTGCAGAAATGGTTCCTGCAGCTCGAGTCCCCAGGCTCACCCGGTATGCTGATCCAGCTAAAATGACTTTTGAAAACCCACAGGCCCTCTCTGTGGGGGCAGGTGGTGAATCTGTCACTAGACATGTAGTTGTGCTACTTCCAAGCTGCTCCTTGCTAATTTTATAGCTCCACTGTGCAGGCTCTCGATTTTACTGTACATATTCAGCTCCTTTTCTCCATGAAGCAGGTGCTAGAACATGGCATTTATTTGAAATGATATTTCAGAAACAAGAACTGGGTCTGAACAAGCTTGTGATCATGTCCTATCACTTCTATAAGAAACCAATAACCTTATGACACTGTTCTTGATAAAGGACATCCTACTGGGTGCAAATGGTGATGCAATAGCCTTGCAATGGCATCAGCTGAGGCTGATGTGAAGGTCAGGCCAAGGCTGAGAATACCATTGGTGCAGTGTTGTGCCTTGAGGCTGAAAGTGTCACTGCTGGGCAAGGAGGGGACAGTCAGGGGTCATTAACGCTGCTGGCAGGCAGCACGTGTTGTACCAGACCCCAGGGCAGCCAGCCCGCCTGACTGCAGGGAAATACTGCAATCAGCAGTGCCAATCAAGAAGGGACGTGGATCTTCGGGCTGCTGACTCTACACACAGGAAGGTCCTTGAGAAAAAACGTGCTCCAGGGTTAGTGTTACAGAGTGGCCTCAGAGCAACCCTGGGACAGCAAGTGACAGATGAGTTCAGCACCAAGAAAAATGAACTAGCCCTGCTGACTGGTGAGGCCTGAGGCACAGCACAGCGGGACCCCCGGCCGTGTCAGCAGGTGCAGCCCCTGCAGCCAGATCTTATCTCCGTGCTGAGAGGGCCGGGCCGGCTACGTGACAGACAGGGCAGGACAGACGTGCTTCCCGGCGGCCAGGCTGGCACTGAGCACACACTCACAGCACCAGCCCCACGCTGCAGGAACGAGCCACTTCTGACTGCTCTCCTGCTGTGCCTCCATTTAGACAAGGGCAGAACAGCCTGGCTTGTATGCGAGCCCCTGGCTGTGTCTCGAAATGTCCCCTGGAAACGAGCAGAGCAGCATGGGCGTGTGCCTGGCTCTGCGCTCCCTGCGCCTACGGGATGCTGGAGGGCATCCAAGACAACACAACACTGGGCTCCACGGAGTGAGAGGCCTCTCATCTGAGTTTCACCACCAAGAGGGACTCCTGTCAGAGCTTCCCTGACAGCTCCTGAGTTGCCAGTTGCAGCAGGGCTATAGGGAAGGCAGGAAATTCTAAACACCGTGTCTTACACCAGGGAGCCGTGTGGTGAGACCAAGAAAGGCAAGTTCATCATCCACATCAGGAAGACAGCTTGCTCCTGGGCTTCTTGGCTCTGCACTGGAGCCATGCTGGGGCCAAAGACAGAGCTGGTGCTTATGCCCTTCTCAATCATGCTGACCCTAAACTTCCTAAACTGAGACCAGCAGGTTTGCCTCCGGCTGCATTCTTCACCCAGTGGCGCGGGGACGTGTGTGCAGCTGAGAGGGTGAATGCTGCTAAGGTAATTATTTAGCCCTTGTTTATCCCCTGGCAGGGTTCTGTACCCATCACGGCCTGCCACACTGATCCTGGGGACGTTTTGCTACCAGGGCTCCTAGCTTGCCAAGCTCGAGTGTGGCCGCCAGATGTCAGGGTTTGCTCACGGATGGACCGAAGCCGGCCGGCTGCAGGCTGCATTGAAAGCCTCGCCGATGCAGAGGTTACATGAGTGGAATGGTTCCCAAGCTAACTAGATGGCTACTTTTGGTTGTAAACAGGGCTGTCAGCAAACAGCTATAATACAACTTACTCTCTTGCTATCTAATCCTGCTAATCCTCATCCTGAAATAGCTCTAGCAGCTGGCTCAGTGTCAGGACATAAATTCATTTAAAACAAAGGAAAAACATTTTCCCAGGTGGCTAAAGCAAAGAAGACCTATTAGGATGGCTGGTGATGAGCAAAAGGGCAAAGGGCTTGTGTGGCTGTCACAGCCACAAATGAGTACAGGAATATGAGGGGTTACCAAGGGTCTGATTACTGGATCTGCTTGTGGTAGGAGACAGTTTAGGCCCAAAGCAGCAAGTGAAGATGGCAGGCAGGGCGTGCCAAGGTGGCAGCAGCAAGATGCTCTCCATGGAGGTTAGTTCTCCCCTGCTTCCTCCCATTGAGCTGCCCCAGAGGGGGCACAAGGGCAGGGGCTGCTGCAGCAGAGGCAGGGACAGAGCAGGCTCTTATACAGCACTTTTAAGGGCAACTACTTCTTTCTCACTAGAAATGTATGAGGTTGTGTGAGCTTGCCAGATGTACAGGCATATGCCAAAGGTAGAGTGGAAACACGCCAGGCTCACTCATCGCTCCAGGAAATCCGCTTGGATAAGAACAAACTTTCTCTGTTGTTTTTTTTTAAAACCTCTTAGACACCTACACTCACCTTGTCATCAGCTGTCTGCAGCTGATGTTATCTCACACGCTATGTGCTTCACTGGGAACGACGGGGGCAATTGTTGGGCAACTGATGCAAGGCTTCTGCTCCGAGCACCCTCAGCTGCAGGTACCCCACTGCTCCCTGCTCTTGCTGGCAGCACACAGCAAGATGCTCCCCTTCTGCTGAGAGGGAAACAGGCAGCCTCGGGGGCTGCCACTTGCCCTCATTTATCGTGTGCTCTGTGAGTCCACAGCGCTGTCTGGACTTAGCGCAGCTCTGTCAGGTGCCCTTTAGCCAAAGCTGAGTACTGGTTGTGCACTCTGAGGCTGGTTGCATCATCCCTGCAATCCCTGACCTGGCCACCGAAAGTCGAGTGCCCCTGCCCTGCTCACAGAGCGTGTGAGGGCCTGAGCTGGGCCCGCTGCTCGGGGTGAAGTGCTCTGATGTCAGTACCGCGGGACTTGAGACAACTTCCCGGCAAAGCTTCATGTACACTTGAGTCACTCTGCCCTTTGCTCTAGAAATCTCCTGCTTTGACCTCAACACAGAGCAGAAAAGAACAAGGGAGAAATTTCCCCCCCATTTCTGCTTTTACCCTTGCAACGCAGCTTTTACAATGGGGTGGCTATGCTGAAATTTTCTTCAACCTTCAACTCCCGTTTGAATGTTCCCAGTGGTGCTCCCAGCTCCTCATCAGAGGAGCACACTTCTGATTCAGCAGATAACATGACTGTCATACTCCTTCTTCCCTGTTGTTTGGGAATGCAACAGGACATTAGCCAAAATATTTGCTTCTCAGGTACACGCTGTTTACCCTGTCCACAAATACCTGTTTCTTGCAGATTTTTGTATTTCTTTCAGCTGTATTTCCCTGAAGAATGTCCCAAATGAAGTGTCAGGGTAACAGGATGGATGATGTAGCATATCTGTCCACTTCTGAGAAGATGACAGGATTGACAGCAGCTGTTTCCCAAGGCGCTAATGTGCAGTCCCCTCTGCCAGAGGTGGAAAGCAGTACTGCTTTCCTTGGAGGTTGCTGGCAAAGACGTGCTTCCAGGTGCCTGCTGTGCCCGACCTTCAGCAAGGTGTGTGAGCTGGCTGGAGCCCTGCAGCTGCCTCAGGTGTCCGCTCACATGTGGTGCCTGTAACCCAGACCTGTGAGAGGAGCCCACGCTCAGGTTCTCCCTGCATCTCTGTGGTTTTCCAGGCAGATTTGCAGGGGTGTCTATGTCTTGCACCTATCTAGGCCCCCAAAGAATCCCCCAAGTCCTAGACTCCTCAGGAAAGAAAGAGCGTGAAGGAAATCCCTATTTCAGATGGCTTCTCTCTCAAAAGGTGTCAGCCCAAGAGACCAAGGGGCAAAGAAAACTCTAGAGGAATGCACGGCTCTGCATGGCCCACTGGCAGCTGAACAGAGAAATCTTGGAAGTTGTGCTTCCGTGTCGCTCCCTTTCTTTCTACTTGGTTTCCCTTTCTATATTCCCAAGGTATTTTTTGGCAAAACAAATCTGAGCAAACCCTCTGGCTTTACAGCAGGCAGAGGAAGGCACAGACTCAGCTGCCAGGATAGATTCTGCCAGTTGCAGAAGGCAGGCCTCACTCCCCCGGTCATAAAATTAGAAATGAGTTAAACATGCAGCAGGTGTTAATGGGAGGCACGAACCAGCTGGCAAACCGCAGGCCTTGGAAAAGGTACAAACCAAACGCAGACAGGAAATCCCCCACCCAGCCAGGACCTGGAAGTTGTCTACACCAGAAGGAAAGGTAACTGGATGATTTACTTTAGATCGATTATTTGCAAACGACTGCATGTGAATGACGTTCATTCTTAGTTCTACAGTGGCATTATCAAATGAGTGAAAAGCCAGCCCTTGCTATCTCCTGCGCCCGGTTTCCTCTGCAGAGAAGGTTCTCTACGCGCTGCAGACCTGCTCCTGACCTCCCTGAGTCACTTCAGCATGACGCAAGTGTCAAAGGAGCACTGCTGCCAGCCAGTCTCTCTCCATACAGCTGGGTCACAGTCTGACACAGGGCAGTCACGGCTGGCTGAGGGATGTGTGAAGGGAATTAAGTCCATGAGCTGCAAGGAAGGCTAAATTTATTGGTAGAACCAGACTGGGATGCCTCGAGGATTGCTGCTTACATAAAACGTGTCTGCTCCCACCTTTACTATTCCTCCACAGCGATCCAAAAGCTGGAAAGATTACAGGGCAACACCTAGAGGTGGGTATTTTACATATAAGGCAAATATGGACAGTGCTTACAAGGAGGAAGCTGGCTGGGACAACAGGCCCATACTTTTCTCCCTGGCATGCCATTTCACCAGGCCTGAATCTCTGTCTGAGCAGCACGCCTGTTCTGAACCCCCACTCATTCCTCCGAGTGGTCAATTTTTCATTTCCCTATTCCCACCCCTCCCCTGCTCCAGCATGCCCTGGTTAGCTCACGCTGGCTCCAGCCAACTCTACACGTATTTATCTCGCAGAAACAATCCATCACTTACATTTTGTGGTTTATTGACCTTCTCCCATCTGGCTCCATTACGGTTTGTTGTGTTCCGTGACCTCCGTGTCCTCACGGAGACACTGCCATGGCTCCCAGCTCCAGATCAGCACCAACACCCTCGGTTAGTCCCTCCAATACAACAGGGAAGGACCATGCCTCCCCACTGGCCAGTAACTCCTTTGGACCCACAGGTATCTACTGCTGGGAAATGGGAACTCATTCTAACTGCCTGCTGGCAAAGATGGACTGTGCTGGGTGAACTTCGGAGTTCTCTGACTGTTGCTACAGAAGGGACACTAAACTGGTCAGAGAGACACCCAGCATACACACTTCCACACGGCATTTTTTCAGCTCAGAAACCACTCACTGTGAATGAAGGGAAAAGGATAACCCAAGGCCTTTGAGGGAGGCTCTGGCAGTGACAAGCTGTGCTCCTAAAAGAGCTATGAGCTTGTTATCTAATTCTTAGTGTACCAAGGGAGCATATTTACATTGCAAAGTGTTCCTCAATTAGTAGGTATTTTTAAAGCTTTCCAAATAAACTTCAAAGCAGGAGCACTTCCTTTTGGTAGGGAAGGGCTGGCTAGAGTGGGAGCTCTGAATGTCACCATCTAATCACTTCCTTCCTGCCATCAGGACTCTCCCCAAGGGTGGGCTTCTCTTTCCTTTGTTTCCTACCAGAAAAGCCTCATGAAATACAAGAAGGCTGTGGGGAGGGAGCTCAGAGTGGGCTGCTTATCACCTCTCTCGAAGTCAGTGTGACTGGTTTCAGAAGCAGGACTACTACAAGCTGCAGGAGGCCTGGCTCCTCGGCAGCCTGAGAAAGCTGTGCTGCTTCCCAGGGCAGAGCAGCAGCTACATGCCAGCAAAGTCAGGCTTTAGGGAAGGACACCCAGGGGCTCTTGGCCTGCTGTCCCCATACCCACCACGCTCCCCAGGGTCAGGCTCAGATTGCAGGGCACCTCCTGGTCTACCTGGACACACAGTGTAATTCAGAAAGATGTGTCTTTTGGAAATATGATTGACCCTTTGAAACTGATGCACCATGAAGCTGAGCTTAAGAAAAGCAACAATGCACTGCGAATATTTGGGCAATTTCCTCTTGGCACATAATTGCTTGTTTTGTGACCTAAACCCCAGTATTCTTTCCAGGCCTTCCCAAGGGGACAGGTTACTTAAACTATTTATAGATGCTTTGATCCTTTCTGCAATCAAGGTGGATCAACCAGACGTGACAGAATTCCTGGTGCTGCCATCTTGAGCCATGCCTCGTGTGACCTACTCCTCGTAGGTGCTGTGGGCACACGTTATCAGCTCCATCTATTGCAGACATCGCAGAGGTCCCTCCCTAGCACAGAGGATGCTTGGGAAATGCAGGATACCAGGCATGCTATGCCATGTCATTGGCTGTTGAGGAGGAGGTGAGGGAAGTCCAGTACTTTTCCACTTGCTCTCCCACCCAGGAGCTGGTAACCAGGCTGATGGGACAGAGGTCAGATATAGCTCGGAATGCCTCAGTAATTCAGTGATGCTAACGTTGAGTTATTCTCAGGTATGAGAGGTCTCAGGTGTTTCTTCCTCCCAAAAAGCACCTCCCATTATCTAGGGAATTATTTGTATCAATAGTCACTCGAGCCTCTTTCAATCAGCACTGCTTTGTAGCTTTTTCCATGGTGGGGTAGGAGCAAAACTCCAGAGCTGTCAATTGCCAATGGAACGGGAATCCTAAAGAACATGAACTTGCTGCCTCAATGCAATAGCTTTGTTGCCATAACATTAGTGTGTTTCAATTTTACAATGGTGACAATACTTTTTTTGTCAAAAGGCAGTAATGATGTATTGCATATAAGATATAAGATGGTAATAAACATAACTGTGAAAGCAAATTTCAACACAAAGAAATCAATGAAAATTACTGGTATCCTTTGGAGTCAGAATAAGGGAAGGGGAGCAGTCCCTCTGTAAAGGAAACTTGAAGGGAAGAAAGAAGGAGAATGCCCGTCACGAGAGTGTGGTTGGGGTGCCAAAAAGCTGGCTGATGAGCAGATGCACCTGGCCTGGTGCTCAGGGCTGAGGATGTCAAGGATGTCTCGAGGCCTGGGACAAGCTGCAGGCTTTTTGGACTGTGACCTACTCGAACAAGCTAGTCAGATTTTGATCCATTGCAAAAGAAACCTGGAAAAGGCTCCTCTTGTTTAAATTTGTATCACCACTGCAACAGCAAAGCTTAACTTGGAACTTCCCACACTGATCTTCAGCCCCTGAAATCTTAGCCTTTCAGTCAGCATTTCCATTTGACCCCCTTCTGTGGTTCTATTATAAAGAACTCACAATTACATATACAGGGAAATCACTCCATCCCCTGCCTAAGAAATTATGTGACATATAAGCAAAAGAACCTCCAAGCAGAGCATCTGAGACAAACTTCATTAAGTGGCCTGTTCCTCAAAAATTCCATTTCCCATAAATATTTTCTCCTCTCATTTCCTGTGTGCTACTTGTTACGTTAATTGTTTAAGCCAAATCACCGTGTGGCAATTGCTAAGATATGGAAGCTGACTGTAACTGCCCCAGGAGCAAGTGGAACTCCGTGCGTGAGAAGGACAAGTAAGCGAAAATGGAAACCACTGATATGGCAAAGTGCAAACTGGTAAAACAACAACAAGTCCTGTCCAACTGGCAATGGCTTACTTGGTTCAACAGGCCTTTAAATATGGATGAGGGACCTGCTCTAGGAAGAGTTTTTTAAAGACCAGAGGGCACAGGTTTGTCCATGACTCAGGCCCTCTGAGGTCATTCCTGCTACTGGCATGCAAAGAAAGAAAGGGTAGAAAGCTCACATGAGACCAAGGCAGCTTCTCACTTAAAATGAGTGGGATGTCACCCACCGGACTGGAGGAAGGCAGTGGCATCCCAGTTGTCCCTGCATGTCTGCAAGCAAGTTCAGGGGAGACACCATCTTTAAAATCCCTCCTTTCTCTCTTGTCCCCAGGAGGTTAGGAGCTTCTTCTGTTGTCAACCCTGCTCCCAGTGATTTCCCTTCTCCCTCTTCCATGAAGCAGCATTTTGTCCCCAGCATCGACCCATCCTCTGCAGCCTGCACAGACAGCACCAAAGGAACCTACGGCAAGCTGTGGCCTGTCTTCTTGAATGCCATACACAGGCAAAGGGAGCACAGGGAGCAGAGGGAGCAGCGGGAGGCGCACAGGACTGACCCGGCTGCTGGAGGCAGGGAACTGCAGAAGATAAAATGCACCTGTTTTATTGAAGGCGTGTTTACATCAAGGATCAGATGCTGCCTTACTCTGCTGAAACCGTAAAGTGGAGTGGCTTTTCTGGAACTGCTCCCGAATGGGCTTGTCCAAACAGCAGCCGGGGAACATCAAAAGGCAGAAGCGATCACCCACAGATAAGCACCCCAACTGTCTGATCCTGAGCTACCCCCAGGCACGGCTCAGCATCGTGTCTGCCCTCCACGAGCTCTCTCTACAGCCTGCCCTTGTACCAGTGCCTCTTCCCATGGGGACTGCTCCATACACATGGCAGAGAGCTAACTGACTGCCAGTCAACGAGTTCCGATCTCCAAAGAAAAGAGATCCCAGAGTGTGGAGCCCTTTGAGGAGAGAAGGGAAGGGAACACAGGATTGGGTCAGTGCTGGAGCAAGAGAGCCCTCGCTGCAGTGACCCAGCCGCAGTGGGAAGTGTGTTTGCATCAACCATCGCTCAGTAATTATAGCAACAGATGACTCAAGATCAAAGTGCCTTCGCGAATGATGTGGCGAAGCGAATCGATGGAAATCTGAGCTTTTTTATCTTTGCATCTGTCTTTAATGCTGACTTTGTGTCCGGCTTTAACCTGCCCTGGGATAACATCTCCGCTCCCGGTGCTGCGGCCCCGGCCCAGGCAGAGCCCGCGCAGCGCCCGGCTCCATCCAGGCTCCTGCCTCCCGCCTGGCAGGGACGGGAGCAGGCAGGGTGGCCCTGGGGACGGCGGCCACCGGGCTTTGGGCCTGATCCCCACAGCGCTTCTCAGTGCACGAGGGCATGTTTGCTGTCACTGTGAGTCAACAGAGCCAGCTGCCCGGGTGCTTTGTGCTGACATGCCGAGCTGCTGCTGCTGCTGCTGCTGCTGCTTCCAGGGGCTGCCCCTCCCATTATGAGCACCCCAGCAGGCAGCTGCTCCTCCGCTGGGTGCAGCCCAAGTGCTCCAGAGACGGCTTCTGATTCAACTGCTCCTGGCCTTGCCCACCCATAAAGATAGATCCTAAAGAGGGCTGACAGGAAGGCCTCTTCATTCAGGGTGACACAGCACAGGAAAACCAGGGCTGACCAGCACGTGGAAAGGGCACCATTTGCCAACCCCTCCGAGTACATCCCACAATCACCCTTCACCTAGGCGGCATCTGTCTCATCTGCTTTCTGTCACATAGGCTCCTATCAGCTTCTATCATGTGTTTATCCTGAATTTTGGAAAGAGTTAATTACTTTGCTAAGATGCTAAGCTCCAGCTGTTGCCACACCAAGTGTTCTCTTGGTGCCACGGATGGTTGAGTGCTCCATGGGTTCCACACTCTGGTCTCCTGTGTGGTTGCACACTGGCTCCAGACATCTGGCCTGGATGGTTCCTGGCTAAAGGTGCTTGAGTCACAAGGGACAGAGCATGGAGAGAAGGCCAGGGTGGCTCTGGGTTAGGGGAAGAGAACAAATCCTGACTTACAAAGTGATCCTCAGGTGTCTCTGAGACATTCTTGATCTCTCTGGGTGATCTCTGTTGCTTTAATTTGCTGTTTTAATTCCACAGGCAGTGCCTCCTGCACAGTTATCACGTGGCAAGGAGGCCCACGTTGGATAAAGTTTCGAGCTGCCTCCTGGGACTAGGCACCAAGGCCATCTAAACATGGGATTTCCCAAATCACATCAATCATCTGGGTTTTTCCTGCCTTAAGCTGAGATGCTGTGCTGCTCCTACCTGCTTATTTCCCAAGAGAGCAGAGAGGCTTAATTATTGGTTTGCTAAGTTCCCAAGGGTCTTATGAATATTGAATTGGAAAAGTGAGGTATCGTGACACACTAAACCATGATAAATTGTTATCCAAAAATTTGTTGTAATCCAGGGGACGTCTGCCCCCCAAACCAGCTACCCAAAGTGCATTGTTTTGGTTGCTGTCATCAAAGTCTACAAGATGAACAGGCAATTCATTATCATTTTGAGTAGTGCTTTGAATGTTATCATTTGAGCTTCTTAAAAGGTTAATCTTCTGCCCCTGGGATCCCCATGAGGAACAATTAGAGTATCCTGTGGTGAAACACTGGATTGTTATTAATGAAACTTGTGCTGCCCTGGAGTTTTAATTGACTCAAGTGTTTAAACACATGCCTGACTTAAAACATGTGGGCATTCTCATTCCTGCCACAGGAGCTACCAATGGTTTTCACACAATGCCAAGAAATGTTAACTGTTAAAACCATGTTTCATCATTTATCAACCTTAGTTCCTCACATGTCCCACCCAAAATCCCTCAACAGGGAGGGCTGAGCATTTAAAGCGTCCTTGAGACAAAGCAGGGCTTTGACTACGTTTCTCTTTCCCTCAGTACTTCAAGGAAGAAATGTCTGGATTCTGTCAGGGCAATAGGTATCCAGAATTTCTGGGCTTCTCTGAGACACCTTCAGCTGGGGTCTGTAATATCAGGAACTATTTTTGCCAAAATTTTCAAGGTGGGAGCCAAGCTTAGACATTTTCACATGAACTGAACTATCAGGATGTTTGGCAGTGCCCACGGCAGTGACAAGCTGTATGGGGCCTTCCATCTTTTGCTCACATGCAGAAGGCAAAGGGAAATTTGCTGGTTATTTAAAGGAAGTCAGGGTTTGACATCAATCTGTTCCCTCATCCTGCCCTTGCAATTCTCCTTTCTCACTGCAAGCTATCGGATGGAGACAAAGAGGTGTCAGGACCAGGCCTGGTGTGCTACCTGTGTGTATGGCCAGGATACAGCTGCATCTCAGCTGCTGCATGGAGATTCCCAACCACTCCCTCACTACTGGCTGGATTTCCTGGGCCGTGTGTTGGAGCAGCTGCAAACTTCTTGCACAAGAAGGCGCAGACCTGGCTGGATTTGGATTCCGTGGGAGCGAGCTCACAGGGAGCAAAGCACTGGATGCTGGCAATGGCTCTCAGTGAGGAGCACTTCATGCAAGTCCCATCTGTGTCCCTGTTCAATGTCATGATCTAGGAATGCAGCTACTGCTCAGGCAGTTGCCAGCTGGCTACAGCAACGGCAGGTGTGTATTTCTTTATTTGTTTATATATGTAAATCGAGTCCAAAGTCTCAAATGATTAAGTCATGCAATGCAAGGCATGTGACAGAGTGGTTAATAGTGAGGGGTAGACAAGGATGACAGGAGGAAAGCATTTCAAAGTGCCAGCTGTGAGGTAAATCATACTGGAATTGGGTAACCTGGTTTTAGGGGAGAGGTTGGAAAGGAAGGGCGTAGCACTGGGAGAGCTCTTTTTTTTTTTTTTTTTCCCTTCTGGGAAGGGCTCTGATCCTCAGACTTGGGCCCTGATTTTTATTTTACATCTGCTACTGCAGGGCTGATGTGTGCCCACCAGCCGCAGTGGAGAGGGGCCTGACTGACACCATGAGAAGCCTGAAGTTATTGGGGTTTGCTACAGATTTTGGGACATGCTCAGAACACAAGCAGCGGCTCTCCCTCTCTCTCCTTCTCTCCCTCTCCCTCTCCTTCTCCTGGCCTCTCCGTGGCGAGAAAGGGCAGAGGGTGAATGAAATGGGCTTGTCTGCAGATGGGAGACTGTCTGCAGGACTCACACTGGATCCCACAGGGAAGTCTTAACGTGAGTGGAAAATGCCACTTGAATAGCAGCTGGAAGCCAACCCGTAATTACCGCTGCCATCAGTGCCTTTGCAGCTGTGTGCACAAACAGTGACCTGTCCGGGCGCCGCTTGTCCCGCACACCAAACACTCCTTGGTCCCGCTCCTTCAGAAAAGAACTAAACACCTGGTCTGATCCTCGTGGGGAGGAGTGGGCACCTCTGTAGGGACTTCCAGGAGAGCTGTACCCTGACTCACAACCAGCCCTGTGGCAGACATCAAATGCTGTTGTTCCCTAGCAGTCTGCTGATGTTATCACTGTTTCTTTGAGGAGTGAGAAACAAGATCCTGCAATGACAAACTACAATGTCTCTTGTGGTACATAAAGACAGGTAAAAAAACCACCACCACCAAAAAACCTTCCCAAATAATTGCCAAAAAAAGAGCATTTCATATCCTTTGTGTTCTCATCACCAAGCATCTTACGAACAATTAGCTCATGATCTGCCAAACAAAGGGGACAAGGGACCATAATGAAAGACAGACATAAAGCAGCCAGAAAACCAGACCTGGAGAGGAGAACAGGACTGTTCAGGGGAATCATTACTCTTATATTCAAAACTCTAAATAAGAACCACATTTACTGAGCTTTCAGGCTCTCAATCCCAGGGGACAAGGAAAAGCTTATTTTACATTATGTTACTTTGCAGGCTCTTGTTGGGGGCTGCTGTCACTCAGAGACTAAATACTGTTTATGGCACTGCCTCATGCAAAGCACCACAACAGCCAAGGAACTGTTTCACCTTCACCAACTATTGGCTTGGTAGAAATTAAGGATTTTCATTTTTTGCTATGAGTCTTTTTTAATTTCTGAAGTATGAGGCTAATACAAAAACAGAATGAAGAACTGAAATGCGATCTTTGACAAGCATGAGTGTCAACTTTTACAGACTGTTGTAGCCTGTATAGTTACGTTTCTTTTGGGTTTTTTTTTTTTCTGAAGTGATTTCCAAACTCTTAAGCTCAAATCTTCTGAGGTTCTGAGTCCATAATAAACCAGCAAGGTGATGTGAAATACGTTAAGGACCAGACTTGTGGCCAAATCCAGTCCAACAGAGAGTAAGAGGTGTGCAGGCACTCAACAGGGATGCACACTGACATCCTGATGTGATCCTTCAGCCAGGAAAGCTGGGGCAGGAAACTAAGGTCTGGAAACTGGAGCGTGATAAACGAATTAACAGGATTACATAAGGTGTTAGTTTGCCATGCCAGTGCCTGGACTTGATGCACTGAATTACTTTCCAGTCCTGTATTCCTACACAAAAATACTTATTAAGTCCTCTAAAGAAAAGTGCTCCACGATCTCCCTGGATGTTGCATGGATGTGGAACAGAGGGGAAAAATCAAACTGCCTGTATGCAAAGTTTACTCATTAGATATTTACACTAACATCACAATTTACAGGACTGCTGTATGTAGATGCTGACCTGCATTTTGAGGTTGGATTGAAGGCATTCACTCCAACAATATCAGCTTGGCCATTTCCTTGCTAGATACCCTTGGCTGGTCTGCCCTAGAAAAGGAGCCACTCCAGATCTAGAAAGATGCCAAGAGGGTTGAGCAATGTGCCCCTAGACTGCTGTGTGCTGTCATCAGGAGGCCACATGATTTCATGCAATTACCAAGGCCTAATACTCTCGTGGCCCTTTGGACTGACAGTCCGCTGCCTTTTCCAGAGCTGTTAGACAGAGGGCAAAAGTATTTCTTTCAGCTGGTGCTGTTTGTTTTTCCACTGTGAACTCCCCCAACTCCCTGGTGTCAAAACACCTGGCAGGGCTGCCGTGTTGGTACTGCTTGTTTGTCCTGTTACGCCGATGCTGCGGCGGGCGGGAATTGGGCTGGCCCTGGGGACGCGAGCCACATCAAACGCCGGAGTCGCTCGGGGATCGCGCTGCCTGTTTGCTCCCTGCTGGCAGTCAAGCAGCTCGGAGCTTTGGGAGATCATCCCTCCAAGATGATGTCGCTGCACCAATGAGAATGATGGGAAGGATGTCCATAAATGATGTGGGGTTAACGTGGGGAGCACAGTGATTCTGGATAACAGCACCAGGGTAGGAGACATCCCAGCCCCCCGGTACTGGCCGCACATGGGGTCGTACAAGTCAGCTGTGAGCTTGAGGGAAGAAATACCACGTAACCTTACAGGAGTGAAGTGCTACATCCACATCTGCATCACCAGGTTTGGTTGGCCTCTTTTCAGAAGGCCCACAAACTCAGCCAGGTCAGCTGCAGCCCCTACTACTGCACGGCCTCACATAGAGAAGCACCTGCAAATCCAGTTCAGTCCCTAGGAAAACGTGAGCGGAGCAGTGGTACAGACCATACTTCAGGGTGGAAACTCTTCTCCTCAAACCAGCTGCAATTGTTTGTTGTGTAATGGTGCCAATGAAGTTTTGTAACTCCCTCACACACTGGGAGGATTCATTTGATCAAAAGAGCAATTTCACTTTCTGGCATCTACCATCCATCAGAAATTCCAGGCCGGAGCTTTAAAGAGCAACGAATGACTTAGGATCTTATGACCGCTAAACATTTCAACTGAGGCACCTCGGCAGGCGTGCAGGGTCCTCCTCTCCAAACCTCTTCCTCAGAACAGACATCAAAACTGTGGGTCACCCTGAAAGCCCTACAGAGGCTGTGATGTGGAGTTAACAGCTGTTCAAGATGAGGCACAAAAGGTCCTCCTGAACCAAAATGTCAGCTCTACACCCCAGATGAAGATCCCTGCCCAGGATCCCTTCAGGGAGCACATGCACCCTTCCCTCAGCTATGGGACCACATGCCAGCTTTAGGTGCAGCGGTGCCACAGGCACGAGGGGCACAGCCTATGAATGCTCAGGGGCTGTGGCAGAGGCTACAGGTCCTGGCAGTGCTGACAGGCTTATGGCAACACCAAAACACAACCTCTCTCAGCTTCGTGCCAGGCCTTGAAGCTCACACAACCAGCTGGCAAAATGTGAGGGGGACATGGACACAGGGCAGGGTTGAACACTGAGGGTCTGATGGAAGCCACTTCTGTTTTGGACATGCTTTGGACAAGATTGGGCTTTCTCTGGGGGATCCTACAGATAGTCCCTGCAGGGCACACCTAGCTAAGCAGCTCCAAGACCCTTCTGTCCAGCAACACTGACCCTGTTTGGGAAGTGTGAATCCAGTGAAGCTTGACAACTTTTTTACAGCTGAAGTCTTTAGTTAAGCTCTGAAAACAGCATCCTAACTCCCCGGAACCCATCTTGAACTCTGCCCTACACCAATCCCTAGCAAAATGGTACCTGCATCTGTTCTACCGAGGCATACAATCAAACAGTGACTCACTGTCACAATCCTTATTCATGCATTTATTGCCCAGATAACTCTCCATTAAGCTAATGAGTCATTCTTTTACGCCCACCAAATGCATAGTTTGAATGCTGCTGATTTCTGCTATTCATAAATCGGAAGGAGAAGAAGAACAGACGAGAGCCTTGATCCAGAAAATCTGCCTCTAGCGGCAAGCTCCAGGAATTCAAGGGTTTCCATGTACATTAGCAGGAACAAGCAAGGCTCCAGTACCTTCTCCAGACAAGCACTGGAGAGCTAATGCTGCTTGGTGAAGTACCTCACACCAATCTGCTTCTAGAGCTGGAGGATGCTGGCCAGGGCTTCGCAGGCCTTGGGTGCCCAGGACTCGTCGGCCATGCTTGAAGCAGCTTTGCTGAGATGAGCAGGCAGCTTTATTCCAGGCATCACTAAATTTTAAGTGGGGCAGGAGATAAAACATTTGGCATAGCATTAACTGCATGGATGCACACTCCATGCAAACTTTTCCAAGGTATTAAACTAAGAACTTCCAGGTGTTGCTATATTTGGCAATATTTTGAGTAATTTATTTTTTTACGTGCCTGGTGTGGTCCATAACATAAAGCTGTATCTAAATGCTCTCTCGACCTCTTTCAGCAGTGCTTTGCAGCTGAGATGAGCCGCCTGACCCTTGTAAATAAAACAGGTGATCAGAGAAGTTGCACTGGCTTTGCCCCTGGCTTGTGCTGCCGGCACAGGCGGGAGCGTGACAGCAGCCCTTGGTTTCACACTGACCTGCCCCCTGCCGCAGCACCGGTGCCCTCAGACGGGGCGCTGACAGCTGCTTATGGCAACAGCCAACCGGTTCAGCTTCTTGAGGCTTATCACACTGTTTGCATAAACACTGGGATCAGAGCAAGAATGAAGGAAGCATGGGCTGAGCTTTAGAAAAGCTTTATCCTACAGTTTTCTTATCTGCTCTACTGTGTCTGTCTGTCCCCTCCATGCCTGTTTAAAGGACTTGCTCCCCAGGAACTCATGATCCCCGGTTTGCTCTGGATTGGTGTCTAGAGCTGGAGCCTGCAGGCTCTCTGAGGTGAGCTTACAGGGCTCTTGCAGTTCCATCCAACGTAGCTCCCTCTCTGGCCAGTTCAGCTTTGAATCCAAGGAGACTGTTCTGGAAGGGAGCAGGGAGTAAACCAGTCCATATGCACTCGTGAGGAAGCCGGTCCCATGGCTCCCCTCTGCCTCTGGAACTACAGACTCCTCAGTGGACTGCTGGAGCTTTTACAAATATTCCATGTTTCTTTTTCTAAACAACTAGGCACATATTTAAATGCTGAGCTCTTCTTGCTAGACACTGCTGACAGTTCCCTGAACTCTCAGAGGATCCCAGGAATATCATCTCTGCTAAGCAAAAAAGTTCTCCCATCTTTTCAAAAGGGGAAAGATTTAACATTGACCAATATTGAGAAATGTATTCTCCTGGTTTCAGAGGCAGTTATTGGAATGTGCTTGGCATTCAAATGATAACTTACACCTGTAGCAACTTGCTGAGTGATGCCTTGAATCACACTGTGATAAAGAGACTGTTTGAAGTTTTTGAAGGCAGTACCTCACTATCAGTCCCTTTCAGTGCTGTCACTCAGAGCTCTGCAGCCTTGCCTGTGTCAGCAGGTAGTCAGACTAAACTTCCCATTCATCTGAATCTAAAACTCATCTGGGCGTACTCAATCATTGATGAAGAACAGGAGCTGGATAGAACAAGGAAAACAATCTTTTCCTGAACAAGTTACCTCAATACAAAGAGCAGTGGTGTGTTTCCCCCCAGTGAACACGAGCTGCAGACCAAGACCCTTCCAGCCACGCTGCGAGCCCAGCGCAGGCCGTGTCACGCAGACTTCGGGGTGTTGGCTTCTCTCGTTTCGAGGCTCTCTCCTACAGAAATGGGGTTTAATTGCTCCTGCCACCAAGCCTGACAGGGGAGCGCTAACACACCCACTGGCTGTGAGCAGGCCTGTGACTGCACATCAAAGCTGATCCCACCTCACAGCAGCAGCCACGAGCACATTCCAGAGCAGCGAGAGCCCTGCGAAAGGCAGACAGAGAACCCTGTGGCCTCCGAACCTCCCCGCCCACTGCCGACTTCCATTAATTAATTAACTCTGCAGCTTTGTTCCCTTATCATAATCCTCCCAGCAACAGCACGATAAATTGTACTTGCAGCAGATGCCTAAACGAGATGAGCCCAGGTCTTTGCAACTTGAATCAAGGGTGGGAAACTCGCAGCTTTGTGGTGATCTCCAATTCATTCATTATACAATCGGATCTTAATTGCTCTAAGAATGTGAGTCTAGTAAATCTGGCCTCTAGTACCACTCCTATTAGAGACTTCTGTTGCTAAATCTCTGCTGCTAAACACAGTCAGTCCATCCCTTGAAGTCTTTTTTTATTTCAGTGGGCTCTGAAGTATTGACTTACCTGTAGAAATTAACACCATGTTCACCCACCCCATATTTACCTACTGAATGGACAGGCACCAGACCCAATTGAGTTGCTCCCAGCAGCAGCAGTTTTCAATAGCTCCTGGGGGAGCCCCATGCTATGACCAGGTAATATAGAGAAACACCCTTGGGTTGCTTTTGAAGGTGATTGTTCCTCAAAAGAAAACACTGTCATGGAACAAACTCATCCCAAAGTCCTGCTATCCAAATGCAATACATCTAAATACAAATACAGTGCAAGAGATTGATGTCGCTTGTGAAAAGTTCAGATCCAAGGGACCCTGACTAAGATGTTCCTCTCCAGTCCCCTCCCCTCCAGTGTGCCAGCTGGGAAACCTCAAAGGCACAGCCAGGTGTCCCCAGAGCCAGCTCTGGGGACTCAGTAGGTGGCAGTCTTCACCTTGGCTTTGCAGAGATCTGTCACCCTGAGAAAGGTGCTGGGGGATCGCTGGGCACAGAGGACACGGACCTCCTGGACAACTGAGAGGTGAGCTGGCTGCAGTTGACAGCCCAGGAGGTACTGCCTCTCTGACTCCAGTGTGCTCCAAAGGATATTTATGCACAACCAATGCAATTGAAAAGATGAATGGGTTTGGCAATTTGGAAGAGGTTTGGGTCAGCAGAATCACTGCATTACATAGGGTAAGCAAGAAGAGGGAGTAGTGTAGTCTTTAGTCTTTTCCTATTTTTTAGGGGGCAAATTTGGTACAGGGATGAAAATGGAACCCATGAGAGTTGTGTTTTGGGACAGAGACAGGTTGGGCAGAAAACAGAACCTAGCAGAGCTTTATGTGGGATATAACTGACAAGCCCACAAAGAGGGGAACACCTTCACCATGCAAGTCAACGTTCACTCTTTGAGGAAGGTGGAAGGAGAAACTAGGGGAGTGGGATCTGACCACAGAAGAGGTGAGACAGGCTCCTGACTGTGAGGGAAATTGCTGATTTCAGCCTGCCTCCTCCTAGAGCCAAGAACAGGGAGCAGCCCCAAGGGAACAGTTTGGTGAGGACCAGCATCCTCCACCTGAGTAGGATGGGGCTGAGCAGCGGGGGCAGAAGCCTCTTCACGCGGTACAGCTGGAATGGCCTAGCTGATCCTAGCCTCGGCCTTTGCATCCCTGCAAACCCAAGGTGTTCCTGAGCACTGTAGTTTGGAGCTATGATATTGCTTTCCCAGAGCTCTTACAGTATCAGGCACTGTCAAGTTGAAAATGAGAGGAGGAGCCACTGCTAAGAGGAGAAAGCATCCTGGGTTCCTCAGTGGGTACTGGCAACACCAGCCTTAGTACTCGGCTTTACGCCCGCCTGCCTTTTTTTCTCCCTCTGAGTGAGCTTGAAAGAAATAGCAAGCATATTTTCCCCTCTCACCCAAAGGCAGGTGTATACTCATGCTCCTGCCATTCTCTCACAGCATCTTACATAATTTACCATTGTTTTTGGAGAGATGCCAAAACAAGTCTGAAGGAATGTGTACAAGGTCTACCAGAAGAGGGTTTCCCCGTGTTTCTGACTCTATAATCCCCTTATTCAGAGCTAAACCAATAGGCTCAGACCTCCTAAACTGAAAGCTTTTGCCAACTCCATCCACTGCCTTTAAAAACAAACAAGGAAACCCACAAGCTCATGCCCAGTTATTACCATGAAAGAGAAAACAAGAGACACAAAGCAAAAGAATTTGCCACATGCAGCTCTGTAAGTGCTAAGTCCATGAGTGAGGAGACACTTGTCTTTGTTCCATGTAGTCAAACATCTCCTAATCTTTAAAGCACCTTCACTCCAAAACTGCAGCTGACTGCTTAGTCACAGGACATCTGCTACTTAAGCAAGGGCCTTTGCTCAGGCCCCAAAGTAGTGATACTACTAGACCACACATTCAAGAAGTGGGCAAGGTTTAGGGAAGAGACTTCTGTGAAGAGCTGCCTGAAGTTAACAGGGGTGGTAGGTGCCTGGGATCCCTGTATTGCCACCACAGGTTGAAAAACTCAAAGCTGCAACTCAGAATAGGCTCCTCACAGTGAGTGCCAGGTATGGAAATCGTGGGGTGTCCACTAAATGCTTTGTCAATCAGCTTTGGGGAAGGTGGTGATGAAGGGCAGAGTTCCCTCCATCCTTGCAGTGGCCAAGCCCTGACCCCCCTAAAGCGGAGCAGTCAGTGACACCAACAGTGATAGAATGTGGCTAAGGCTGACAACACATTTATAATAACAGCTAAACTGGAAACCTGGAAAAGACTACTATCACTGTAGGGCCTAAAGCAGGTAATTGGAGAAAGGCAGACCTGGGGGGCCATGCTTACAGCACGGCTTTTGAAAGATGTTTCTCCTAACCCAAGGGGAACAGGCAAGAAGCAGTGGATAGACTCCAGGAGTCTCCTCTAAGCACCACCTCCTACAGCATGATGTGGCAGACAGCCCTTCATGAACCCCTGAGTGCCTAACCTGCTCTGGTGCTTCAAAGGCTCCCCTGGCTATTCCTTCTTCCTTAAACCTCTACAGACATCCCCAAACAGCCCAGGGTCCTTGGGTGTCACAGACCAAGTTATGTGTACACAGCTAAATGTGCTTCTGCTGTCTGGCTATGGAACAGGAATGCTCAGGCTTGCAAAACACCGTGAGAACGCGTGAACGAAGTCTGCAGACTTCTTCCTTGTTCCCAGTTTACTCTGAAATAATAGTTTACCCAAGCTCTTCCTGATCCATATCCACAGATCAGCATTAGGCTCAGCACTGCAGCCTGGCATGCAGACAATGGGGCCATTTTCTCCTCAGCACCTCTCTGTGACAGCTTTGAGGATGTCATGGCTTCTCGATGCAAGACGGCGAATCCCGGGCTGGTACTGGCTTTGAGTCACTGCCTTTCAAGCTTGAGCATCTGGCCAGCTGTTGGCCCCAAAAGCGCAGTGCCATTTTCCAGAGCAAGTGTGGCTGTTCTGTGGTTTCTGCTGTTTACATGCTTGAGAACCCTGTCTTCTATTTCCTGGTCTCGTGTTTGGCCAAGAGCATCCTGGGAATCTCCAGTGGCATCTTGCTGGTCCCAGCCACGTGGCTGGCCTGGGCTGCTGCCTGTGCCTGTTGAATGCGTGCCCCACGCACAGGCCGCCCCTCAGCCTCGTGCAAACAAAGGAGTGACCCACCTCGGGGAGCCACCCGGGAAGGCTGCGCTCAGACACCCTGTCCTGATGCTAATCACCCGCCTTTGATCCGGCTGCCTTTCAACTGCACCTACCATCTTCTCCCTGTGCTCCTCCAGGCTCCCCAGGAAGCCCTGCACAGCTGCCAGGGAACTCGACAGGAAGTGCCACATCCAAGCAGATCACAAATCTCAAGCCTTGGCCAGGATTTTCGATGGGTAACTGAGGGGGTTTGTGTTTTGCACCAGCAAAGTCAGCACCAGTTTGTGTGCTAAGTCCATGGCTGCATCACTGCCTAGTCTGGACATGCAAATAGTCCCTTGGTGAGAGCAAGCACCGCCTCTGGAGAGACAACACAAACCTGAGACCCAAACTTCATGCCTGCCAGCCCCAGATAACTGGGGTTTACTTTGCTAGCCCAAAAACAAGTAAGAAATTCGGTCACTAGAAATCAATGCTAATTTCTTGACCTGAGTGATCTATTAGAGATGGGTAAAGCTGCACTCACAGCCCCTGCAGCTCTTTCTGCTTTCTTCTAAGTGTATTTTCTATATACCAGTATCAGAAATGTTAGCATTTGACAGTTATTTTCATTTTACTCTAAGTAAGAATTTAATGAGGCATCCATGGTAGGTTATCTTCATGGTCTGGGGATGAATTTTTTTGTTTTTTGGTTTTTTTTTTGGTTTTTTGGGTTTTTTTTTTTTTGTTTCTTTGTTTTTGTTTTTTTTAGTTAGCAGGTTTTAAATAGTTGCTTTTGTCCCCTCGATCCTTATATCAGGCTGGATATCAAACTCACAACTCGAACTCACATTTGGGAGACATTATTCCTGACCAGAATCCAAATTTGACTCCAGAGGCAGCTTTATTTTTTACTTTTGAAACCCAGAGCTGAAGACCAGACCCTTGTCTGGGTTTGGATCCAGGTATCCAATGGAGGACCAAAGTACACAGTGCCCCTCTGCTCCATCTAACTCCCCAAACTAATCCAAAGGAGTGCATCCCTGGGCAGGCTGTTTCTAGGAACAGTATCAGTATATGAGCCTTGTAACTCATTAATGCTAATAGCAGTTGCATAACGCACACACAGCTGAAATGTGGTTGTACAGTGAGCTAAGAACACATCCCAGCTACACAAGGTACAATTGCCAGGCAAAGTTTCTAATGGGCAGCTTTCCTTACCATCCCAGTTGAATTTATCTTTGATTATAAATGCTCTGGAGAGGCCAGATTTCCAGATATCAAAAAGTTGTGCTGCCAATTCTAGCATAATTCACTGCTTTAATGCTGCATGAGTAGCCATGGTCTGGAAGGAGGTGAGCTCACCTTGTCAATGCTCTCTGTGCAAAACCTCAGGAGCAAAACCACAGGAGATGTCCATAAGGGCCTTGGTCTGTTACTGCATCTAACTGAAAGGGAGCTCAAGCATCAAGGACAGCATGATATCTTCAAACCCTCAGGGAGCCCTGAAGCACCAAGACACAATGGAAACATGAACCTTTACAAAAACTGCTGTCGCCTGCTGTGCTGCACACAGGTGCAGAGTTGACTTCTTCCATATTCTGCAGCTTTGGTCAGTTCCCATCACTCAGAGCAGCTGTCTCATCCATAGCTGGCTTGCTATGAGAAAATTAACTGTGCCTTCTTAAGGCCCTGTTTCTCTTCTTCTGCCACAGCCTCACCGAAATGAGTCATGACCTTGACTGCCTTTAGATAACCAAGCTTTGCACCATATTTCAAATCCAAGGCCAGCTGTATCCCAGGGCCATCAGGTAACAGCCAATGGAACTCCGTATGTACAAGCAGGACTTAGCCCTGAGTTTCTATAGCAATCACCTTTCTACTGCCTGCTCCCTGCCAGCAAAGGTGTGGCTGGGACACAGAAGTGTGTCAGGAGACACTTCTCTGTGTCCTGACCCTTGAGCTGACCATGCCGGCTCGACACGATGTAGCCACCACACACAACACAGACCTGGCTGCTTGAGGATGCTCCCTACCTTCCCCCTGTCTGGGGGGCTCTGATGCCACTGTGGTGCCCAGAGGAATGTGGGGTTTATCCTGCCCTCCACTCTGGCCAGAGCCTGCCCTGACTGTGGCCCTTGCAGGGGATTCTGCCACACGTGTCCCCCTGAGATCAGGGCTCACACCAGGAGGTGGCTCCCTGACTCGCCAAGCCTTCCTGCTCTTACTCTGTTCATCCTTTTGCTCTGGAGGCCAGGGTTTTGCTCAGAGCCATAGAAAATAGGGTTCAGCTGTGCTGAAGGTTGCTCCTTGCCAGTTTCTGTGCCTGCTGCAGTGTCACTTCCATTTGGGAATGTGTCCTGATTGTAGCTGAGTGAAATGAATGAGGCTGATTTATGAAGACATGGTGCTGTGAGAGGATGAAGAATGCTGCTACAAAATTGAAACAACAGAAAATATGAAAAAAATCTGAATTCTCTGCTGGCACATATAGGCAGTATGAATAAACATTATAACTAGGTGAACAGCACATGGCTGGATCACACTCTGAAACTGCAGGCAGAGGAGTCTGCTACTCTGCAATAGAGGGATGGTGCTTGGCTAAATTATGTAATTCATTTAAATTCACACTGTACAGTAACATAATTTTTGAAAACGATATTGTTTGGCCCTCCAAAGTGATTCCCAGAAGTAATTCCTGTGAGGAGCACACACCCAAGCCAGTGAGAATTTCTGGAATGACATTCCAGTTGCTCAACACCTGGTTATGCAGATAGAAGAGAAAACAGAGCGACGCCTTAGCCAGTATAATAGATAAGGGTGTGAGAACCCAACTCGCTGGCTAGCACATGAAAGTGTGAATGACCTCGCCCCACGTCCAGGATTACTCAAGCCAGAGGAGATGTCAGTATCAATACACACATCTTCCTTCACAGTCACAGGACTCTCCTCAATGCTTGCAGCTGCCCTCAGATCTTAACCCCAGAACAGAGGGAAAGAACCATGCCCGTAGAAAAACCAGCTTGCAAAATTCTTTGCTTCTGCAAACCAAATTCAGAGAAGGATTAAGGAAGTTCTCTTTTATTATTCCATCGGCTGGAAGACCTTCCACCTCCTCAGATAAACTCACATGCAATTAGAGGGAGGTCAAAGTAACGGGTTCTCCATTTTCTTCAAAATGAGACTCGTGGCTTCACTGTTTCCAGTAGTCATAGGAACTGAGCATATCCATTCTGTCCCATGGAATGACTGGGATACCCTCCTTGTACTAAACAGAAAGCAACTCCTCTGGGTCAAAACCACTGAGTGTATCCAACTTCTTTTTTTATTAAACACCTAACAGCTTGAAGTAAGTACCATTTTCACCTGTGTCCTCAGTATCCATCAGTAGTAGGCTGATATCAATAAGATAGGATATGTATCCTAGGGCTAGGTATCAATATACATATTTTCTTGGTTTTTATCTCAGTGTCAATTATTAACAATGACTATTAACAGCCTTCCACAAGACTGAAGTTGTCACACCAAGCACTCCCAATTCATAACGAACCTTCCTTGTGCTTCCTTGCACACGAGGCTCATGGAAGACTTCAAAGTATAGGCTACACCCAGCTATGCCCAGAGTTCTCCTTTATCAGTTTTCTTCAACTGAAGCCAGTGGCCAGACTGTTTACCCATTCAGCAGGTAAACATCAGCAAAATCCACAAGGGGCTTCATTTGCCTTTGTGCATAAAGTCTGTATTGGTGGGTACAACTCATATTAGATAAAAAAAAGAGCAAAGGAGGTGAGAACAAAAAATTTCTGTAACAGACAGATGTGAGGCAATGACCAGCTAAGGAAACCCTCTTGGCTAGCACTAAAAAGCCCCCCTGAGGTTTTTAGTGTTTATCAGCCAGCTCTCTACCCAGAAAGTAGAGCATGGGATAAATGACCAAGGGTGCTCCTTTTAGCAAACCTCTGCCACTGAGAAAAGATAGATTACCAATTCCTTTGATTTAAAGTGGAAGAAAAGACATGAAGCCAATAAAAGGTCTGGGTTTACCTCAAAGCACTGCTGTGCCTGTTAGCTGAATGAGTGAGCTTCTCTCCAGTATCACTTTGGTTCTATGTGCTTTCTGGGAAAGGCACTGGTTTCCAGGCCTTGCAATATTTGCCTGCATGACCAGTGTGTTTTCCCTCCTGCTCACGTGCACTGCTAACGTACTTTCCCCAGGAGATGGAATGTTTGCCATACCAAAATAGCAACTAAATGAATGAAAGTTCAAGCAGGGCTATAAATAGAAAGGGCACCAGCTTTTCACAGAGTACATATAAGCTACTTCACACCCACTTCCTTTTGTCTGCCATTAACTCTGAGATCTGAGGCAGAATGACCTTTCTGCACTTTGGAAGAATGAACAGCAGAACAAATAAGAGACCAATCTGCTATGAGGAAGTCACTGAAGTGCTGTGTAGAAAAAATGGACAGACTATTTGATAGAGAGATAGATAGATAGATAGATAGACAGACAGACAGACAGATAGCTAAATAGATGAATGGATGGATGGATTATAGTGCTGTACCCCACAACCAGAATTGCCAAATAGTAAATTTTAGCAAGACTTACAGGGAAATCCAGGGATGGCTGAATGAGCTGCTTAACTGCTTGGAGTGAAATTTCACTGTGCCTGTCCTTCTTTAGCCATCTCTCTCATGCAGGACGTGTAGCAGAGCCAGAGCTCAGGAAAGGCACAGTGGCCCCTCCTGATGGAAGCCAGCTTCTAAGGCTGCGGGTTGCAAGGGAGAGAGAAAAACATGTGATGAGGTGTAAAATAAGACAGAGAAGTTTAAAAAAGAAATTGCTTTTTATTTTTTTAAAGGACAAAACCCACTTGCTTTTCCTACCAAAGGCAGAACACACTGGCACTATTCCAGTGCTGCTTTTCCATGTAAATACATGACTTCTCATACTGCCACAAGGTTTGTTTAGGACAGCTATGGGTGGAAAGGAGGGGGTTACAAAAGCAGCAGGGGTGGGGAGGTGCCCCAAGAGGTCGTGTCAGCTCAGGTCTCAAAGTTCACAAGCCCTCACACTGCACTGCATTTTCCTGTGCTCACCCTGGACCTGGCTAGAAGTTGTCTCATGGAAAGCTGCTAACAGTCAATAATTGACATTGAGATAAAAACCAAATAGACCTGGAAGAAAGTACCCGAGTCATGCAAGGTTAGATTAGCTGGCAATTTACCATTTCTACTTTCAGCTGTTGGATACCTAACACAATCTCACTAGAAAGAAACACCTGCCCCTTATGTAAAATGTTACAAGTAACCATGTAGCAAGTTCACAGGTTGGGTTTATTGTGGTTTCAGTGTGCAATATGAGAAGGGTATGGATAAAGGGAGCCTTTTCTTTGTTCATGGAGGTTCTTTGGAGTTTGCTGTGTGGGACACTTGGCCTGTTGGGAGTTTCATGCTGTTTCTAGGTACAAATGCAATACTGAGTAATAGAACAAAGTATCACAACATGTTTTGATGTGTTTCATCTGCTGAGAACTCCAGACCATTTCTGCACAGCTGTATGAAGAGAGCTCCCAGCTGATCCTTATAATTTTGCTCCTTGCAATGGAGGTGGCTGTACTTTTTTTTCTCCCCACTTTAAAAATGCTGAAGAAATGAGATGGAAATGCTGACAGACCAACTTCCTGCCTTTTCTTCTGAGCAACTGGACATGCCAGATATTTGTGCAATGTACTGAGGCTGGCTGGAGGGGGGACTGTAGCTCTCCTGTGATCCCCTGCTGCATTGCCACTTGTTATTCCTGGGACTTCATTTACCTAGTCAGATGCACTGCCAGCCTGTTTTCTCTTTTGTCCATTCCAAAACACCCCTAAAGGGAAGGGCCTGCATGAGAAAGGAACTCCAGTTGTGTTTAGAAAAGTGCTGCAGTGCAAAGCTGCTTATGCCAGGAGTTGCACGTCTGTACACAATGTGAGCAAGGAAATAATCTGTCTGGGAAGATGCTGCTTCACATGAAAGCATCTGCCTGCAGCTAGATTCCATCAAAGAGCAGATCTGTGGATTGATTTTCCCAGTATGACATGTTCCATCTGCAGAGCACTCAAAAGTTCTTTTATTAGCTCCGCTGTTGTTCGAGATTGAAGCGACAGGACCAAACAGCCCAGGAAAAGGCACTCAGCTCCCAAGCACTGCCCCAGAAGCACAGAAAGTGCCAGGATGGCGTGGTGGCAGAAGCAGAGCCACGGTGCAGGGGCAAGGGAGTACCTCAGGAAATGCTCTGAGCACAGACAACGGCAGTGGTGATGTCCAGCGCTGGCAACTGCATTTCCCAGTCCGTTTTTAGGGAAGCCAACCTCATCCTCTGGGGACAAAGCCCAAGGGTCACCCTGTGCCAGCACAGCTCACCTGAGCGTGGCACCAGGAGCGCTGCAGCTGCTGGCACTGAAAGCTGGCACGTTCCTTTGCCCTTTCTGTCTCTCCACTTGGGCTCTCCACATGCACGGGCTTGTTTTAATGCATTTTTATTTTATTTGCAGTGATGTCAGAGGCAACCTTTTGATGACTTATGACCCACAGAAGGTTAGGTACCACTGGCTTGTGAAACAATGAAGGAAGAAGAAAGTCAGGAAGAAAGTTGGAATAACATTAATTAAATAAACTCAGCAACCAAGAGGACAGAAGTGGCACATAATTTCACAGTGAGCTGCCGCAGATGTTTCAGGAGGAGCCAGTGAATAAGGGAGGCTTTCAGAGTGCCTAAGAGATTTGGACACAGCAGAATATGTTCCTTAGAGCTGAGCCTGAATAGCCACATCAAACGTTTTTGGGCCATAGCACACAGCACGTCAATTTGCTGGGGACTAGGCTCTGCCACGGGACATGTGAATACTGCACAAGTGGTCTCACTGAATCCTGGAAGAACCACACAGATTTGCATACCCTTCTTCAGAAATGGATTTTATTAGATGGCCTGAACAATGTATTTGGCACAAATGTGCTTTTATGTGCTCGGCCTACCAGAAAGCCCTATTAGAACATTATTCTGTTGAAACACAGTCCCTTATGTGTCGGAGGGAAGCTCTTTCTGGGCCATTCCCTGCACTTTTAATTGATGGGAGAGAAATATGTTGCTCCCCAAAAGCATTTCCTACTGATTCACTTCTCTTTATCATCTGATTTACAGGTCTGATCTTGACTTTCCACCACACCCAGATCTGCCATTGACTTCAAGGAACAGGGCTCTGTGGAGGCAGTGTGAAAGTCACCCAATAAAGGTTTTCAAGAGGAAGCTGCTGAATTCATTAACGCCAGAATTTACATCGGTCTAGAAGATGCCAGCAGGTTCTCTGTGGCAATGACGAGCTGTGTCAATGGACGGTGCAGCAGGCCCCACGTGCTGGCAGTGACAGCCCTTCCCAGTCCTGGGCAGGGTACAGCACATCCACTGCGTGCTCTGCCTGCATCTCCCCCACTCCCAGGAGCGAAGGAGCTCTCATAAACATTATTTGTGGCTCATGAGGGACTGCAGAGTGTACAAACTCACTGCCTCCCTCCACAACAACAACACCAGAAACCGTCACCTCGAAGAGAAGCTTACAATGCTTTAATTTTCTCCATGAAGAATTTGCCACAGCCACTTAGATAATCCTCAGCTCTGATTAGAGACTTCTTGTGTGAGATGCTCCATAATCACAGGATTATGGAGCACGAGCTCCCTTTAGAGAGCAACAAAATGCAGCACCTACAAAGGGCCATGGTGCAGTGCAGACAACCACAGGCAATGCTGCAGCAAGGGAAATGTTGACCCAGAGCCCCTCTCCAGGCCCTGGTCCTGGGACACACTGAGGCTTTGACAGCTGCACCCTTAGGACATGGTACATCCACAGCAGAGTGGTCTTGTGCCTAGATAAGCCTAATACTGCAGTGATTAATTATAAACACTGCTTCTGTAACATTTGGATGGGAAGAAATCTTTTCCTTCTGCTAGGGGAGAAAGAGAAATGACACCTTTGAACAGCGTAATTTGTATAAATTACTGTGCTTTTTTTACCCACGGCTCATCTGCCAAGTTCTCTTGTTTGGGAGGAGCCTGCATGTGTTTTGATGTGCA
Source organism: Urocynchramus pylzowi (assembly GCA_013397555.1). Classification (NCBI taxonomy): domain Eukaryota; kingdom Metazoa; phylum Chordata; class Aves; order Passeriformes; family Fringillidae; genus Urocynchramus; species Urocynchramus pylzowi. Next base: position 185,694 of record VZRH01003002.1, on the reverse strand, counting down.
AAGTAGGATAAAGGATTACCATTATTAAAGGGCTTACAAATTGGTCAGGCAAGCCCCGGGTGAGAGGTCACTCTGACTGTACAAAGGAAAGTTTGAGCTGAGTGAGGAAGCTCGGGTTTGACAGAGAGGACAGGGAGAAGAGTTTTGCTCTGCAAGACTGCAGTTCTGTCTGTCTGTCTGTCTGCAGAGAAACCAGCCTCAGGCCCTTTGTTTTGTTCTGAGTTTCTCACTTTGCCCATTTGTAGAGGGTGCTGAGCATGTGTGACAACAGAACACATCCCACCTCGTGCTCCTCAAAGTCTCTCTGGGACAGAGAGGAACTGGGAACAAACTCCTCATGCTGTGCAGCTGGGGAGGAGTAGGGAACAGTAGGACAGCTGTCTGAATGACCAGGGAAGCTTCAGCTGTCCTTCCCAGAGGGTGACATCTCCCTGGGATGGAGATGGAGCCGCAGCTTGGTTTGCTCCAGAGAAGGAGCCCCAGACAGACGCATGCATGCCCTGGGTACTGGGCTGGAGGGTCGCATCACAACGACAGGAATGACACTTGGTTAAAGTACATCCCTGTGGCAGCTGCAAGGGATGCCCTCAGGAAAGGATCCATCCTTGTGCCAGAGAAGGCAGAGCTAGTGAACACAGACTGGGGTGTGTGGACTGGGGTGTGTACCTGCTTGGAGCCTACTGCTGCTCCCCACAGCTCAGGCTGACACTGTCACCGGTTTCAGGGGTGGGGGGAAAACACAGGCTTCAGACACAAAAGAGAAGTGTCACGAAACAAAACGGGAAACAGGAGTCAACAACTTGTGTTTCCCAGAAGGATGAAGAGGAGCCTAGTCCAGCACTTCCCAGACAGAAAACAGTCTGTAGTTACCATAGTCACTGGCTATGGTGACAGTGCTCTTAGAGCAATTCCTCCCTTTTACAGCTGCAACTCCAGCAATTATATGAGACTACCACTTTTCATTTTAAGGAAAGAAAGAAAAAGCAAATACCTTGGTAGCCCACAGGGTTTCAGAAAGATATTGAACTGCTTGATCCCTGAATTCTGAAGGGACTATATATTTTACACTGAATTTATTTGATTAGCAAATAAATTCAGTGTAAAATATATAGTCTAAGTTACCGTGTTATATCAAGTCTATACCAAGCCTAGGAGTTTTTTGAGGGCTCTACTTGTGATTTCTGAGTATGAGGGTTTAGTTACACTGTGCTGTAAGACAGCTGTGCTTGTCCTAGAAATTTCCTATCAAATACACTTCATTTACAAGCAAAGAAATGCAAATGTAACTTGTGATTTGAGACTCCTGACTCCTCACTCTTTGGCCCAAGCTGTGCTCTGGCAGCAATAGTCTAGACAGGACAATTTGGGATAGCAGCTTTTACTCAAGGCCTCTGGAGGAGCCTGAGGTATACTTGAGCTTTTCATTCCCATTCAAGCTCTTGTGTTCAGCCCCGGCCTTAACCCAAACGAAAGAGGCTTCATTCAGTTTTTAACTCCTTCCCTTTGTGAATCTCACCCAAATTCTTCCTAGAAAAGCATTCTCTCTGCCCTTAGACACTGCTGTTCTCCAAGCTGCCAAAGCTTTGCCTGCTCTTCCTTTACAGTTTCACCAGACTGTGGCAGTAAACCCCAAAGACCCTCCTAGAACTGTCTAGCCTGGGTGCAGCACAAGTCTCCCTCCTCCTACACAGTGTCCTGCAGAGGCCAAAAAGGCCAGGAGGATAAGAGAAGGTATTAAGAAAACCCAGTTGAGCCACAATGTACTTTAATAATGTGGTACTATCTTGAATCCACTTGCAGTCTTACCCATCCCATAGCTCTTTTTTCCCTTCAGAACTACGGAACTCTAAGGTGACACATTTAAAATGGCTGTAGCAGCAGGTGAGATGAAGCCCCTTTCACCTGAAAAGAAGCAACTGAAGGGGAACATGCTGGGCATCTGCAGTGAAGCAAAGAATGTGAAGAGGGAATGATTTTTCAGTTTGTCATGTAATACAAGAAGTAGGCCAAAAAAAAAAAAATTGTATTTATGAGACTGCAGGTGTGAAATGGAAGAGCCAGTTCACCCAGTGATGTGTTCTGAGGCTGCTGCCTGAATGAGGTCACTGGAGCCAGCATCTGTTTTGTCCACCATGTGCCTGTGGAACTCACTGCCACTGTCCAAAGTGAAAGTCAAAAGTATAAACTGGTTCAAAAACTACCTGAAAGAATTCAACGACAGATCATCAAAGTCTAGAGAACATACTGGTGTGAATGTAATGCCATTGTTTCTGTTTTCTCTTTTTTCCTTTTCCTGCCTTCCCACTTTCCTTTCTTAAACCTATATACCATCTTTTGTGTCACAGAAGTTTTCTCTATTAGTCCTGGGCTTGAGGAGATGCCTCCTTGTCTTTGTCTTTCAGCCATAGGGTGAAACTGCATTTCACTAGTAGGCCGAGTTAACAATGAGGTTTCAGGATGTGATATTTTTTCTTCCAGATACCAGAAAGCTTGGCAGGACCATGGATTGACAACAAATAGAGAGAATACATTGTCCCAAACAGGTGGGCTCAGCCCCAGAAGTGTTTCCAAAGGGTTGCAAGGTTTTTTTTTGTTCATTGGCATTGGATCCTTCTTTATTTTTCAACTTAGTGCATCACTGTATGTTGGATTTCAAGTACTGCAGATCACTAGAAAGGCATGTGACTGTGTCATCAGAATGTGCTTGGTTCTGGATCCATAAACTAATAAACATTTGACCACTGTCTCTGCACAGAAGAGGTCATTACCAGAAATGATCCATGACATGACACCCATGTCCAGCCCAGGGGAGAGCTGCTATCTGCTGTGTGGCAACACGGCTTCCTGTGCAGAAGAGGGCTCTCACAGACCCACCAAAACCAACAAGGATCTTTGTTAAGTTACTAATTTATCTCTGTTTCCAGCACCCCTACAGAGTGGTTTATAGTTTGAGAAATACTAAATAAACTCTGAAAGACACGTAGGTTTTACGTCAGTGACATTAACTCTTTGCCATCCCTTGCTCCCCATCACTGTCCCGTGGGTTTGCAGAGATGGGCCCGGCTTTAGGAAGTGATAAGAGAGGGTTGAAAGGGCACAGGGAGATTGCTCGCCCCAGGGCAAAACTTTAAATCCTCCAGACAGGACAAGGAAGTAGCGTGCCAAAACCGAGAAAAACCTCCTAAGACCCTCAAGTGTTCTGTCTGAGGCAGTGCTGGAAAGCAATGCTGCTCTTTATCACAGCAGAAAGAGAAATAGGGGTGAGGGAAGAACTTTCTGCCACAAATCAGACACAGGAGCTTTGTGAAGGACCTGCAATGCCTGTCCTGCTTGAACAGCTCGATGCAGCAGAGAAGCCTCATCAGCGAGAGAAGAGGGCTCGATGCAGCTTCCCTCAGCTGCTGAAGGACAAGCCTACAATCAGCACATTCACAAGAGGGCTGTGCTGTGGCCACGAGGGCGACTCTGGGTGCTGCAGCCCTGCAGCGCTCGGCACGGTTCAGTCCCTTTGCTACTGCGGCAAGAAGGCCCCACTGTCAGGAGAGAAAACACGCACAGAGGTTTTCTGCGGGGGAGCAGGTCCTTCTGAGCGGAAGACAAGCAAGGAAAGCAGGGGATGCAGGGATGCAGTACCAGGCTGGATGTGCTGGGGCGCTGCTTCCCAGCGCAAATCCAAGAGGTCCTGGCAGAAGGCAGCGATCCCTCGGCAAGAGGCAATGCAGAAGGAGCAGAGGCAGCTGAAGGGTGCAACCTTCCTGTCAAGGTCTCGTGGCTCTCAGGTGAGCATGAGCCTGCTTAGCCAGAAAGGTAGGAGGGAACTAGAGAGTGCTTTTACTTTGCATTTGTTGAACAAAACAAGCAAACCCTAAAATGATTCATTTCTCCACAAAATGTGAGGTGTGCAAACCCAAGAAACTGCTTTGTTTTCACTAGAAGGCCAGTAGAGACTTCTGCACAAACAAGCATACATGAAGTAATGCCAGATCTCTTTTTCTCTTAATGGCTATGTCATAGCCAGGATTATTACAGATATCTAGGAAGCTTCATTGATAACCTGGGTACTGTGCAGCCAGCACCACAAGTTTGATGTCTAATTCATTCTATATATTCAATGCAAAACCGACATGTTGATCTGACAGGTGGTTTTGGTCGCTAAGTATATCAATATATTTTGTTTATGCTCTGCCAGACTTCCCCAATGGTCACAGAGCTGTGTGGATCCTGAGATACAACATAGAGAATATGGAGACTGCTGGACAGGTCAGAGGTTTCTGACAAAGGTCACCTTGAAGTATCCTGGAGCACCAGGCAATTACTCTACCTCCTTCATCATCCTAAGCTACATCAGAGGGAATGAGATGTTGCTAGCAGAAGTCTAAAGGAGGACGGGAGATTAAAGTTCACGGTTTTGACTCCCCTCGTGCCTAAGCAGAGATCCCAAATCTTTCTTTAATCACTCCCTGGTGCCCTGTTCAAGGGCCTCTCCCTCCCTGTCAGGATGAAATACCTGCTCTTGCTGCCCCGACAGCCCACAGGTGCTGGGAGTTGCAACACGCTCCAGAAGCCAGCACTGAAACCCTCGCCCCTCTGATGCTATCACTGCACCAACAGAAGAGCTGGAGGTCACACAGAGGAAGGGCACCACCACCTGGGAGGTCAGCAGCTCCACGACACTGAGAGGTGGCTCTGGGAGAGATGAAACACTTGAGACCCAAAACCAGCAGAACAAGACTTGGAAGCCATGCTTTATCTCAGGCAGGTGCCCAGATCAACAGGCTGTCAACTGGGTATTTTTCTCTCCCCTCAGACTCTCCTGCTGGAGCTGCCCTTCCCCATTAGGTGCCTAGTGGTCTATTTTACCTTTCTGCCTCCACAGTCCAACACAGCTGCCAGGAGCAGAACAGCCAGCATGGTCCCTGCTCACTCCAGGATAGGACCAACCTGCTCCTTTCACAAACACGGCATTCTCAGGGGACCATCTTCCAATCTAACTGCTCCTCTCCACTAATGCTGAGCTGGGCTGAGGGTAACACTTGAGATACATGTGGCCCTGGTTGGAGGGAACATGGCACAAGTTATAAGTTACCCTGGGGAGTGACCCTGAGCCTCTCTCAAATTTCACAAAGCAGATGACAGTAAAGCAGAAGCACCTCAACAGGAGAGAAGGAGGTGTACAAGTGGCTCCCGCTGCCTTAACAGCCTGCAGATAAACATGTTCCCAGCAGGAACAAGAGGCAGTTCAGGCCTCAGTCTGCACCTCACCAAGGACATTTTCTTGAGGGCTGACTGGCAATCCTTGCAGCCACCACCTGTTGCCTAGAACGTGTTGTTCCCTCTCGGCTGTACGAGCACACTTGGTAGTGCATTGGAGACCAGTTACTACAGTACGAAAAAGTGATATTAACTGAGATTAACCCAGAGGAACATCTGCTCCAGCTGCTATGATCCAGGCACACAGACTAGATTTAAGAACCAGTGGTTTTGAAGAACCCTTTCCTAGGGCTGACCAAACTGATCCTGACACATCCTTTGTCCAGTGTCCAGGCTTTTTCAGTTCTGTCCCCCTGGGACAGTTCACAGCACTGCTACACAAAGCTGTGACTACTTGGGGAATGAATGGCTCAGGAAGTCTGACACAAGCACCCTCACCCATAGTGCTCACTCCCAAGCTGTACAGACAGCCAAGCATACCCTAGATTCACCCCAGAGCTGGCTGGTTCACAAATCTGTCCAAATAGGGCCCTGAAAGAGCAAGTAGAAAGTTTCATTTATTTGGGTACCCTTTGGAAATAGCATGTCTGTACAGCCCTCATTTGGCTGTCCTGTGTGAATGCATTATGAAACAGACTCATTACCCACACAGATAATACTGTGTTTTTGCCTCCTTTCCTACACAGGACAGGGCCTGCTCCAAGGATGAATCAGAGGAGAACACTATTGTCTGTAGCATCCCAGCTTCAACATCTGTTGAAATTGGACAATAGTGTCTAAGTGAAGCAGGAAACTGTAGGAAGAGGAAGGATTAGGGCAGCCAATTGCTGCCCTGAGGATCTGGCTGCTGTCCTGCCCTGCTGTGCAAAGGAACGAACCAGAATTGTTGAGGGTTCCTCACTAAGAATGTGTGCACGCACCCCTTTTCTGAATGTTCACCTGCACAGCCTGGCACTGGTCCTGCAGAAAGGCAGGAAACTCAAACAGCAAAAGCAAGGAATGGGTTTGGTTTCAAGCTTAGTGTGTTACCAGCCTCAGTTTAGTCTGCACTACATGGACCAGTGTCTCTGAGTTTTTCAACAAGACTTAACAAATACACAGGTATCACAGGTGTGGAAGGCTCAGAAAAGCTCAAGAACCATCTCAGTGGTTTAGTCTGCAGGGTACCATTTGAAGAGAGGATTGCAGCAAGGAATCCTCACATGGAAAATGAAAGAACTTACACCGAAGGCTGGCTCAGAGCAGCCTTCTTCCAGTATGGCTGTGTGTTTCTCACTAGAGAATGAGAAGGAGAATCACTGGAGCATCACAGGCCTACAGACAGCCAGATCCTGCAATTTAGGTTGCTACAATAGCTGAGGAAGGGAGTGTTTTGTTTAACTGTAGCCAGGGTTACAGTCACCTATAACTGCTCCCGTTTCCATTTTGGAGCACTGCTGGGGTAACACAGGTTTCCTTGATGCCACAGGCCTGTTAAAATGCAGTACAGTTATTTAGTGCATTGCTGACATAGTGCTCTCTGGCACGGCAGGCCCTGTGAGGGCTAGTGTGCGAAGTGAAGTCACCAGAGGTTTATGGGAGGAAGGATTCCTGCTGCGCTCACCTACTTAGGAAGGGCATTGGGTAAGAGGTGCTTGGCTCTCCAGTTGCCTAAGCACAAGACCTACATTCCCCACGCATGGAAACAGCCAGCCCCGAGAGCCCCTGCGGAAAAGCCCCGCAGAGCTGAGGGCAAACCTACAGCACTGAGCTCAGTTTCTGTTGGAAATGGGGGGCTGAATTTATTTTAGTTCAGGACCTTCAGCTGGAATTTCCTGAAGCCTTAAAAAACACAAGAANGCTCTCCAGTTGCCTAAGCACAAGGAGACCTACATTCCCCACATTTCAGGATAGCCAGCCCCGAGAGCCCCTGCGGAAAAGCCCCGCAGAGCTGAGGGCAAACCACCCCGTGCCTACAGCACTGAGCTCAGTTTCTGTTGGAAATGGGGGGCTGAATTTATTTTAGTTCAGGACCTTCAGCTGGAATTTCCTGAAGCCTTAAAAAACACAAGAAGATGACCAGCCTGGTTTGTGGCTTCTTCCTGGACTCTGTCCACGTTGAGGCTTGCTGTGGAGTTAAGGTGAGGTGAGCTGCCAACGCAGAGGGCTGAAGGATACGGTAAGTAGAATATAACGACTTTATTGCAGCAATGATCCATCCAGGCAATGAAATTACTGCAAGTGGTTAGTTCTTCTCAGTATCTTTAAAGGATAACTCCTTGAGCAGGTGCAAGAGAGTGGGCGTAGGCTTTGCCCCACTGATGTCAGTAGGAACGCCCAGTTTCTTTTGAAGCATCTCCTGTGTGGAAATGCTCCTGTGCTCCCCTCCTGGGAGCGTGTGAATTCTCAACAATCCAAGCTGCTGTTTAGCTGCAGAGGTGACTGATTTACACAAAACCGGATAGCAAGAACTTCCTGAGATGACCCTGTTTTGTGAGGAGATTCTAATCTCATGACAAGTTTGTCTAGCCAGATAATGACAGTAATTAGCCAGGAGGCAAGAAGGTGGATCTAGGTATTCTGCTTCATGAGTAAGAAGGATGCTTTATGGCAGTGGAATTAGGAGGATGATGGAAACTGCTAATATGCTCCAAAATGGAGTTGGAACAAACAGCACGGTGCAGAGGACAGCACCTGGGACTCCCCAACCTGCTCTCCTCCCAGAGCTCAGTAAGGGAGAGGTCCTTTTCCAGAATAAGATGGTGCTGAGCCCATGTTGGCATTTGACATCAGCAGCATCACCTTTATCATTCCTCCTGCACAACCCAGGTTGTCTGAAACATGGAGAGTGGGACAAAGACGACCAGTGCAATAAACAAATGCCAGCATTTCAGATATTCAAATACAATTTGTAGTGGATAAATGAGCAAATAGAAGAGGCAGTCTCTCAGTAAATACCATACTCATTCTAGGATACGATAAGCTGACATATATCCCTGCAATTCCTAATGCAGGAAGTTCTGCTTGTTAGGTGCTTGCCTGCTGCAGCAAGGGCAGACCTGTCTTATCTCTCGTAATTTCCAGTCAAATATTTGCAAAGTGCTTACATATGGGGTAGATAAAAACCCACAGGAATGGAGAGAATAGAGTATTGAATTCACAAGTGAATGCATTTTTTTTTTCCTGGAAAAAAAGGGTCTTCATAAAGCAAAGGCGAGATGTTCCTTGCAAACGGGCAGCTCTGGTGGTATCAAGAGATGTGCTTTTGTCTTTCTGGGGTGCTGCCAGACACCCTGAAATGATAGAGTGGAGAGGAATGTGAGATTTCCCCCTTTCATCATAATGGTTACTTTGAAGCCTAATTACAGCCATTTAAACAGCAGCCTATTAGCCATGCTACTGCTGATGGCTGCACTGAAATGCACGGCCTGACAGGGAGGGAGCTGGCTGGGCAGCTCAGACATCCCACTGGAGTTTGGGATGGGCACGAAGCAGCAGCAGGTACCTGGGCCTGGCAGCCTCTGGCATGCCTGCCCCAGGGTGCTGTGGAGGACAGGAGCACTGTGGGACACGCTGCAGTGGGACCCACCACCAGGTGATACTTGACGTGCCACAAAGGCCCGTGCCTGGCAGAGACCCCAGAGGGCTTGGCCACATCGCCTCAGAAACTCTGCAGCTCAGGATTGTGTCAAAGGATGGCTGCAAGAGAAAATAAAACCAAGAGGCAGCATCAGTTGTGGTTCCTCCTGAAAGCACTAAGAGCCCCTGCTGATCCCCAGCTGCTGCAGGACACTCTGCAGACAGATCCCCACCACTTCTGTGGCTGTGATGACCACAAGGCCTGGTCACGCTTGGTGCTGCTTTTCTCTTGCAAGACTTGCCCCCTCCATTATGCTTCATGTTTCTGTCTCTGTGCACTCCAAAAACCAGACAGCTCAGCTTAGACCTTGAGTGTCCAAGCACTTTGGCCTTACCCAGGAGAACTACAACTGGTAACCCAACTCTACAACTGGTAACCCAACTCTACAATAAAGGCCTAGCACGATGGTGTGCCTTCAACAGGGGAGAAGCAGACAGCTGAGAACACTGACTCTCTTAGAATCTCATCTTCCACTATGAGTAACACCAACTAATTTCAGCATAGTTCCTCACGGTAGTTGTCACAGGTGGGCCACCCAGCACTAGATACTCACCTGCTGTAACTGGAATAGCTGTGTCTACTGGAAGTCTGTCTGAGGGGGATATTCATGAGCTGCAGATCTGGCACTAATGAAGGTCCTGTGCCTCTGGTCACACTGTAAGGTTGGTGAAACCAGCGGGGTGCTGCTTTAACTTGTTTGGTTATAAACTGTGGCAGTTCAGCTGCTCTGGGACCCACGGACCGACCGAGACACCCCTGCAGCGGAGGCGGGATCCTCCGAGGGCTGGAGCTGGGAGCTCGGGCAGGAACAACAACAGCTGTCCCAATACACAGTGCTCCCACTGTGAATCAAAGCCCTTGCTAAGATCCTGTCGTGTCCAGACATGTTTCATTCTTATTCTTGCAGACATAATATGAAGGCAAGGATCCGTCTTTTTTCATGTGCATCTTTTTTTTCCTTCCCTCTTGCAATGGGAGAGGAAGACAAAGTGAAACATGCACTTGCTGGAAGATTGGAAACAGGAAGGTCTGTTTGATTTGCACATTGCCTGTTCCTAATGAAAAGGAGGAAATAGAGATCACAGCCTTGTATTTCGAATTTGGCATAAAACTTTGCCTTCAAGGCAATGTCAAATAACAGACTTCACACTCCTTGGAATTAGGCTGATGAGAAGTACAAGGCAAAGGCTCACTTCTGGGAGCATTTCATTTAGTTACAGGTCCCCATTCAAATCTAGTCTTGGAGAAGCCCACAAAAATAGCAGCAGCAAGATAATAAATAATAACTATTACACTTAATTTTTACTTTTTGAAATTGTTTTACATAATTTTTACCTATAAAATGCTTCTTCCCTCTTTCTGCCTCACATCATGGGGAGCACATTAGTGTTGGGGAAAAGCACTTCATTGAAATATTTTTATGGAAATAAAATTAGCTCTTTTTTAAAAAAATTAATGTTCTCCCCTCTTTTGTTTTCCTCCCCTTATGTAATTTGGCCTCATTTTTTAATCTTTCCTGGTCTTCTGCTATTTCCATCTAGGAAGACTTCTGGTTATACTGGAAATTGAGACAAGGACATGCAGCAATAAAGAAAAAGTGTGAAGTGAGTTTATGTTTTGAATTTGAAAGAACAAAATCAACTTGAACTATCCAGTGCACTGTCACAAATCTTCTAAAAAACCAATTTGGCCCTATGACAGGTGTGTGCACAGAAGTTTTCTTGAAAGAAGAGTTTTTGTTAGAGACGTCATCTTATTCACTACAGTTATTCTGGTCAAAATGGTATTATTTATCTGACACATCTACAGACACAGAGATAAAGAATTCTACAGAACAATTACAGTTTCCACATCTTGTGGGAGGAAAAGAGCCTACATGGACTTGACTGAGAAATGAAAGGCTACAAGCTCGCAAGCAGTGACCGTGTAGACCCCTCTTCATCCAAAGTGGGATCACAGGAAAAGCTCTACTTCACTCCTGCCTTGAGAGCAGTTGTGCACAAGCAGCATCTGAGCATAACTGATTCTGTTGCTCTCACAGGAGGATGTGGTGACTAAACTTTGTCCCTTTGGGAGCTGTGCTCTCAAAAGAGGGGACTGCTCCTGCCACGTGAAGTTAAATCCCTGCCTTTTCCCCTGCAGATACACCCCTGATATCTGTGCAGTGACAAACACTAACTGGACTTCATATAAAAACTTCATTAAATTATTCCAAATGTGTGATGCTGGCATTCAAAAGCAAGTACTTCACATTACTTCTGTTCAGTTTCCACTTCCTGACTGTCACAGTGTTGGCATATTTATTTGGGAATTTATAGAGCTACAGAAAGGGAAAAGGTCTAGAGACATGATTGCCTGCTGTCATGGTAATGGCCATGGACAACTGCATGGTCCTGAGATGAGAAACTGCTCTGCAATGTGATCTGGACCTCCTCCTTGGAGCTGCAAGCTATTGGAAGCCTTGAGCCACAGAACAAGTCTTTTACTGCACATGAAGTGCTGTATTCTGGCTACTCGACCCACATCCAAAGGCATCTCACTGCAGCTGGCCTGTCCGTGCCAAGGTCCCAGCCTTGGGAAGGGCTGGTTCCACGCCTGGGAGGGCAGGGCATGGATGCCACCATCCCACGGCTCAGCCACGGCAGCCACTGCAGGGAGCAGCTCTGCAGCACTGCTCTGGGCATGCCTGCTCCTTCCAAACTCACAAATGCATTTGATCCAGAGGGATGGGGCCTATACAAGGTCTGTCTAACTACAAACAGCACTCAGGATCAGCAGTTTCTAAAGACAAAATTGTGTTTGTGTGGCTGCACTATCCTAAAGACCAGACTCTAAGTCCTTCCTGATGTTCCTCCTCTAATACCCCAGAGCACAATGCTCCTAACTCTTGTCTCTGAAGCAGATCATCAATTTTGATCTGATTTGGCTTCTCAAAATTTAACAAACATGTAAGAGAAAACATGCTTTGGGAGGTAAACACAAACTTCCCTGTCCAGCAGGCTGAAATGGAAAGACTCGCAGGATTTCAGTAAAACATTGTGATAATCACCATATAATTGCAGGAAGGTTTAGGCCCAGTGAAAGAGCATTTCCTGAGGTTAATTCCAAGCAAGCTGTTATTTGAGCAGAGGAATTAATGAGTTCTAGCTCACCAAGTACCTCTGTCCTTTGTCCCTTAATCTCCCCACCACAAAAACCTCTGCCCCTGTGTCAAATGTAGGTGAAATTAGTCAATGCCTTCAAAAGTTATTAAGAGGAGACTGATAAATGATGAGACAGATAATACACTCGTGCAGGCTCACCTCCTCCAGAATCCAGGCTCAAAATGACCCACACAGCTTCAGCCCAGCCTAGCAATTATCACTGCTCACAGTAAACAACACCACAATATAAACAACATAAATTCATTTGTATGTAAATATGACACTGGTGTTCCATGCACAAGTATAATTCATGTTGTTGAGGCTATAATAGTCCAATGACTGATTTTAATAACTATTCCTCCCAGTGATACAGGATTTAATTCTGCAGGGAGACCTTCCAGCACCTGCCAGTACCTAAAAGGGCTCCAAGAGAGGAGAAAGGGGACTTTGGAAAAGAGCATGGAGTGAAAGGGCAAGAGGGAGTGTTGCTGTCCATGGCACGGAGTTGGAACGGGGTGGTCTTCAAGGTCCCTTGCAACTGAAACCATTCTGTGATTTCATGATGTTTGCTAAGCCTAGTAAAGATTACAAAGAGGAAGCAGTGACGCAAAGTTTAGAATTAAACACAAGAGTTCTTGTGTCTGGCCATCAGCAAATAACACAATGAAACTCTTGTCACAAGCGGCACATGGGCATTGTATGATGAGTTTAGTGAGATGGAGTCACCTATAAATTGTTCCCTCAATGAAATTTCAACTAAAAGAAACCCACCCAAAACTGGATCATTTTCTGAACAACTCCCATGCCTGAAACACCTAGATCATCAGCACTAGGACACAAGTATGTGGTTAGAGAGTAACTTCAACGATCTGGCTTGGCAGACCCACAAAAGGTCTCAATATATCTGAAAGTAAATCTCAATAGATCAGATTTATCTGCTCCTACGCTACGGTTCCAGCTCCTGGATGTGAAACCACCCTTCTGCGTGTCTGCTCTACCAGTGGTTGCTCAGAGGGCTTGTTTCACAGGATTTGTTGTGAAAAGCCTGCATGTTCATACCTTTCCCTTTCAACATGAACCTAGGAGCTCTCGTTTATGCAGTGCTATGGAAATGGTTGTCATGACGGGAGAACTATGACTTCCAAAACGGAATACATAGGAGCAGCTGTCCATCAGTCTGGCCACTCCTGCAATCATCACACAAGAAAATTTCTAAGAGTTATACCGCAGTTTCAGAGTCCTCAATCAAGTTTTTTTAGCTGAAGTTGCTGAACTGTCCGTGTATTGAGTGGGTGATTTAAAAGCACATTCCTAGCTCCAAACACCTGAGCTAAGGAAAATGTCCCTGTTTGCAAGTATTCCATATGAAGACCCTGGGGTTTTGTTCTACTTGACTAGCCAAAGGCTGGTATCACTAATCACCTCCCTGCTGCTCACGTTAGCAGAAACTTCTGCCCTGGTACAAGTACAGGCAAATCTTGGGCTGTGCACAGTGCAGCTGGCCTTGGCCTTTCCTGCTCTGAGTCCCTGCCACATGCTGCAGTCAGGCCTGAGCCAAAGCCCTTCGATTAAAACAGGGTTTCCTGAGGCTTGCCTTTGGTGTGCTCCACCTGCCAAGCTGCACGCAGACAAAATTTGATTTGCAGTGCTGCCCTAACAGAGATCAGCCTGTGTGCATTCAGAACTACAGCAAGTGGGGCTATTTGTCCTCCTCCAAGCCTCCTTTGCTGGCTTGGGTATTGTATTTCTCTTTTCCTGTCACCCATGCAAGTGTTCACTCTGGTGGCTTAAGTAAAGACAAGCCAGAGTAAAGGGCATGAACACTTCTGCATGAACAGCTCACAGTGCCCAGGTGGGAAGAACCCTGAGTTCTCAAGAAGAGGAAGGTAAAGAAATATTAAGGCTGATCAAAACAAAGATCACATAGTAAGGAATGCCGATGTGGGCCATTCTCCCCTGTGCAAACACTTAGGTGTGTTCCAGAGGGGGAGACAGTCTTCCTAGGGCAAGAGAGCAAAAAGGGTAGCTCCTTGGGTATGGATGTGAAACCAGCACCTGGCAGCACAGGGAATCTACACCTGTGTCTCAGCACAGCCTCTGGGAGTAACTGCATCCTTGCTGCACACCACGTGTGTTACTCCAGCACCAACTCCTCTCTGCACTCTCAACCTTTTCCTCTTACAGGAAAGAGCTTAGAGGACAAAGATGGTTAATCTAATTTTGCAGGCACAGAAACTGAGGCAACGAGTAAGCTGAAAGGAGTGAAAAAACCCATGCCAGTCAGTGGGCCTGACAGTTGTGCTTCCCCTCCTCCAGAAAGTTTTTGTGCATGGAAAATCACAAGCACGAACAAGAAGCACTCCTTCCAAATCCCAGGAGAGAGGATGCCTGGATTTCTCACTCCCAGATGGCAGAGCAGCCCAAAAACAAAGAGCCACAGAGACCCAGCAGTCTTTAGGAGAAGCCTAAGGAAGTTAATGGAGTCAGCTCTATCTGTGATCTTTATCTGAGTCGCTCTGATCTCCCCACACAGCCCTGTCTGCGGGGATGCCATGTGCCTCGCGGTGTCCTCCGGGAATGAGCCCCCAGCTGCCAGACAGCAGAGGGCAGGCAGCAGGAAAGGGGGCAGGCGTGTCTCTGGCACAGCTGGCCTCGCTCCCTGGCCCAAATCAAACACCAAACCACGCTGGACTTGCAGCCATTATGAAAGGAAACATCAGAGTCACCAGGTCAGACTGCAAGGCAAGAAGGCTGTAACGTGCAGCTTCTCACTGTTTCCCTTATTCTCCTTTGTTCAGAAATTCTTAGTGATTAAGAAAAGTAAAATCCTTTAGTTTTATCAGCTGTCATTGCAAATGCAGTTTCTGCAGATTCATAAGTCATTCTTCCACAAAAATCACAAACGGATGAGTTTGGGAAAAGAAAAGAGGTTTTTTCGCTTTCTGAACCTTTACCCAACAGAGCAAACTAAGCCACTGGATTTCCCTGCTAGACTTTGCTTTAACTGAATAACATGGCAAGTCCTCGATCCCCTCTTTGAACTCCATCATCCCTAATACACCTCGGAGGGCAACATTTCTGACTGTGCAAGGATGCAAGCAAGGCACATAAAGCACTGTCCTGCTGAGGGAAAACCCGGCTTAATTTTGACTTGACTTGCACTGAAGTGTGTCAGGTGGGGGTAAGTGAGACGCAGCAGTCTGAGCCTAGAGAGGCAGTGCAGCTGAGAGAGAATGACTTGCCTCCAAAAGCTGCATCTGAAGGAGACAAGTGGATTGGTATAAATGGCCTTCAAGAGACGTTCATGGTAAAAATATGAAATAGCACCTAACAGCTAGAAATACAATCACACAGGCAAGCACTTAGGTGGTGATGCAAGAGCCGATGGAAAAATCAAAATGGAAAAATGTGGTTTCTTCAGGCTGAAGCGAGAGAGGAGCAGCTCTTGTCTTTCCTGTGCTAACAGTGCTGAGCTGTGCCTTACAGCATGTCCCGGCCGAGGATCCACGGAGCAGCTCAGCCAGCGTGCTTAACCAGATTTTCCACCACACCTTTGGGCTGCAGCACACTGTCATTATATCATGCATGCCTGAAATATCTCAGTAAAGACAGGATAAAGGAAAGAAGGACCTGTTCCTGACTTTGCTCACTGGAGCTAGCAACAGCTCTTGGAGGCTCCTGGGGGCTGTTCTGGAGGGGTGAGGCCAGCCAGTCCCTACACACCTTCCTGCTCATTCTCTGTAAGCAAGGCCCAGCACCTTGGCAGAGGAGCAGAACCACGACAGGGCAGGAAAGTGTCCACGTTGTTACGGGGCACACGGGGCCTTTCCACCCCCAGGTTCAGCCTGTGGCACAGACAAGTCATGTCTGCAGACACATGAGGGAGAGTGCCTGCAAGCATCCTGGGATACAGAGGTGCTACTGCATGCAATTCCCTTGCAGACAGATTTCACATTCAGAAAGAGAAAACAGCCCAAAACCTGGACAACTGCAGAGTCCTTGGCCAATGCAGAATCTACTGGGCTAGGGAAAGTAAAACAGCAACAAAACCCACATGTTACTTGTGAGTAACTTCAGCAAAGTGTACCTACCTGCACAGCTCAGCTAGGTCCCAGGGAGGCCAAATTCCTCTACACAGACTTGCACTAAAACAGAATTCCACAGCCTGCCTGCTCCATCACCCACACTCTGAATGGCCTCTCACTTCACAACACGTTTCAGTAACTTAGGAAAAGTTTTGGGTTCTTCCCATTCATGTGGAAAGGGGCCGGGGGTTTCTTTGCCTAGCCCCAGCCACAATTACTAACTCATTCTTCCAAGACCCACACAACCTCTCCAATGGAAAAGCATGAGCCTTTCTATAGGATGGGCCCTGTCATTAATATCAGAAGATCATGGCTTACACTTTCCTCATTCCTTTCTTCTGAGTAAGACCTTCTTTTGCAAATAGACAAGGGAGGGAGAGAAGAAAAGGAAGTCAAACAACTGCTCCACTGCCTCACAATATGCTAATGTTCCCAGAATATTTGTTTGGGGTTAGTTTGAGCCCAATCAAATGCCTTTGCTTGACCTGGACCAAGGCTTTATTTCAGCCTGTAGCTGGGCTGACACAGAGCCTTTGATCTCCTTCTTGCAGGACATTCAGACCACTCATAGCTGTCTGGTTGCAGCACTGTCAAAAACAGCCTGGCTGCATAGTTTAACCCTTAGAGCAGAGGAAGGTCAGGCAGCACCTCAGCAACATTGACACATCCAGGTTAGTCCAGCATAAAGTAAATGCTTTGGCATACACAGCTGGAGCTTGCTTGTGCACAAAACACCTTCTCCTTCCACTTCCTAAGTTCAAGCCAGCACAAAGGCCCAACTTCTGGGCTGCACAAGAGCAGCCTTGCACTGGCAGGCAGAGGCATAGTTCCTAACTCTGCCCATCTCTGTAGCCTCCACCTCTCCACTACCTTACTCCTTTTCTGTGGGCTGGCCTTACAGTGCTTGTTTTTGCTCCACCTCAGATGTACTTGTCAGGTGGCTTCACCAAGACCATACCAACTCTACTTCTGCTTTCCCTGCTTTTCAGTGGCACCCAGCCCTGCTCAGGATCTTGACATATTCCCTCCACACCCAGACTCATGGCAGGTCCTCACTGTCTCCTGCTGGAACCAAGAGCCCATTAAAAACTTCTACCGTCCTCCCAGCCGGGCTTGGTCTTCTCACTCACCACATTCCTGGAGTACATCTCAAAAACCCCGGGGATTTGCACACAGACACAGCCACAGGGGAAACAAGGAACAAACAAACATCAGGACTCAGTAGGCTGCAAAGTGCCCATGTAAACCCAAAGGTG
Source organism: Urocynchramus pylzowi (assembly GCA_013397555.1). NCBI lineage: Eukaryota > Metazoa > Chordata > Aves > Passeriformes > Fringillidae > Urocynchramus > Urocynchramus pylzowi. Next base: position 168,380 of record VZRH01003002.1, on the reverse strand, counting down.
AGTGCAGTCATCTACCTGTATTTCCCTGCACCCCCAACAGAGAACGAGAACTTCATGAAAAGCTGACAAAATTTGTTAGTAAGAGCACTGGCCCCTTCTGCAGCTATGCTGTACACTTGTTTCCCAATGGGTATCTGTTAAGCACTTACACTGGAGGTGAGCAGAGCTGCCAGATCTTGCTGTCTCTTACAGTGGTGAGACATCAGTGAGTTCACAGGAGGTGATGGCACCAGATCCACAGCTGCAGAGCAGCATTTTCAGAAGTCTTCAGCATGGGCCCAACTCTGCCCTGTGGAGATCAATGGGGAAACACCACAATTAGTGACTTCAGGGTGTGCTCCTGGCTTTGTAAAACCAAGTGTAGATTTCAGTAGGACTCCTGCTGTAGTCCGTGAAACTTGGACCAAACGATGTGGTTACGCTGCACCCCTATTTCGCCTTACAGGATCCCTAACTATTTATAGTCACTTGTGTTGCACTTTGAGGTGTGTTTGGGTGGGTAAGCAGCAAGGACAAAGCCAGGCACCTAAGTCACCTCAGTGTAAACAAAGATATCTTCATTAATGTGTCGCTCAGAGAGGACAAGCAGGCCTCTCAGGGCACCTGCGTACGCATACTTGGTGCCCTGTCCCCACCGGGCAGCCTGGAGAACTCTCACCTCACAGTAGTTATTCCCTTGTGACCTTAGCCAAGTGAAAACATTCCCAAACACAAAACTCCAGGTCAAACAAAATGTTATCTTTTAATCAGAACAAATAACTCGGTGCGTGATTTTTTTTTTTTTCATTTTACAGGAAATGAAAAATAACAAAATTTAAAAACTGATCATTTTAAAAATAATTACAAGATTTTGTATTGAAATGACTGAAATTAGACCTTACTGCAACATTTCTTTTTCCCTGGACCAACTTCACAGATCTGCTAGACAGCCATTGTGATCAGATGAAAGAATAGCAGCATGCTCCCCAAAAAACCTCTCACCTGTAATCACAGTCAGACCAGCAGCCACTGGTACTTTACCAAAGCCAGGTACTTTACCAGTAATCCTCCCTGCTGATCCTAGGGCAGAATTTCCCTGCAGTCTCCCCATGTGAGATTACGTGTTAATCGTAATCAAAGAAAAACAATGCAAACACCACGCTGTTTTCCTTCACCTCTAAAACAAACACAGAAGCCTTCAGATCACACCCATTGTCTCACACACCCGAACCTCCTCACGTGAACTCGGCTGTCTCCCGCAGCGGCGTGCGCTGACAGCACGGAGGTCACTCGGGGTCCTTGCTGCTAGCCCTGAGCAGCACAGCACGCTGCCTGTGCTCCTACAGGCCTTGTGGCTGCCTTTGAGCCATGTCCCAAAGTTAGGAAAAAAGAGGAAACCCAAATGGTACCTCTAATATTGTACAGCAAAGGCAAAACCAAACAAGACCTCAAGCCCTTCCCTCTCCACCACAGACTTTCCAGAGTGGTACCCAACCACCTCTGAGATCCCTCTACCTTCAACATCCAAACAGCTGCTCTTCCAGCAAAGGCCATTCTGAAAGGTGCCCTGGATCTCAGACATGATCCAATATGACAATGGAAAGAGATATTTTTTGGTTGTTGTTATTTACACTAAAGGACCATGAAAAACCAGAAGAGGAAAAGTCACTTCTAGGTTAACTGAAGCAAAGTGATACAGTCAGAGCAGCTAGTGCACAGTAGGTGCCACTGATTCCCAGGGTTTCCACGGTTTGTTCCTCCTCTTCTGCTGGAAAACAGTGTCCACGCAGAATTTGGGGCCTCTGGATATTTGCCCAGAATTTCTAAATGTCCTACAGGTGAGTCAGGGCACTAGTTCTTCAGAAATCACAGCCATGTCTGTCACACACGTACAAACCATCAGCCAAACTATCAGTTCCTGAGTCACAGTGAGAGACAGTACCTGTTTTATTTATGTGGCTCTCCCGTGAGTGCTGGAGTCCCCCAGAAGCACAGCACTGAGGCCAAAAGAGAAGCCCAGGATCCTGCCTCTAATGGTGCCTGTAAGGAAGGGCAATGGCTCAGCACCGGTACAGAGCTCTGGACCAAAGGGCCTACACCATTCCGCATCTGCCATCACGTGTCTCAGGGTCATCTCCAGAAGGAAGCTGTACTTTGATCTTTGCACTCACTGCCTTTTTCTGGAGTTCTTCTTTCAGTAGCTCCTTGACTTTAAAGCCATGCATATTCCAAGCCAATCTGTACTAAAAATAGGATTCCTTACTAAGAATGGCAGTGGCATTAATCACTTTGTGCTCTGTTCTCATCTCATGCCACGTTGCCACGCCTCCGGCTGGAGGAGTGTGCTGCAGTAATCATCCACAACTATGTGCTTCTGTGAGCAAGTTTTGAACCTTTGCCATCCTTTGGAAGCTCCCACCGTTTTTTCTTTCATGTGCTAATATAGTTCAGTGGCTTATCTCCTTTCGAATCCTTGGGGCACACCTCTTTCAGACTGTACACTGACAACCCAACCAAGTGGGAAAAACACACAGGAGATAGAGCAGTCCCCTTCCTCCCCCTTGCAGCTCGAGCCAAAATGCAGCTCTCAGCTGAAAGGGATGCTGTTCTTACTTGCATCCAGGAGGAAACAATTTGCTCTACTGGGAAGCTACTGCATCCTTTGGCTTGGACCATCAGCTACACCCCTGCAAGTGCTCATCAGTTACTAGCAATGAGGCTTTCAGGCTTTCCTAGTGGGAGGGACACTTTTCCAGCTCAGTTGAACCAGATGCTAAGCAGATGCAGGGTATCCCTCCTCCTCAGTATGTCTGGAAAGGGTTTGGGAGGTGGGACATATCTCTGGCCAGGCGTAGTTTTGTACTCAACCTCTCTACATGGGTGTTTGAGGGTTCTTTTCAGCTTTCTTTAGCATTTTGCACATAACTTCTGAGTGCAAGAACAGGTTTCCTCCTGGCCATCCATGACAGAGGTGCAGCCGGTGCCAGAGCTGACTGTCACTTACTCGCTCTGATAAGGGGTTAAACACGTACAGGTAAACCTGGGCGTATGTTCATAATGCAGGTGGCAGTGATACTTTAAAGGAGGCACCTTTCTTTGTTCCCTTAATGATTCATTCATTGGGAGTGTGGGAATTAACCTATATAAATTTTTGCTACTAAGTAGATACACCTAGATCCTGAAATAGTGGATGGGTGAGAACCAGTTGCAGAGCCTCTACACATTGTCCTGGTAGCACAGAGAGAAACAAACCCACAGCAGTAGGCTGGGAATAGATGACTGCATGGCATTTCTCAGAGCAAATTCTCTTTACCTCCCATTTTTCCAGTGACTCACCCAAAATCCCACAGGGCTGCAGGAGACACCCCTGAGAAAGGCCAGAGCTGACTGAGACCTTCACCTGGGCTCTCTCCTCTGGGGGCTACACTCTGACAGCTGGGCCTTTCTAACAAACACGGCCCAGACCAGCAGGCAGCCACACTCCGGCTGCAGCAGCGCTGGGAGGAAGGATTGCGTCAGGAAGACAATATGAACAGGGAGGTCTGCTTTCCAAGCCTGGCTCAGTGCCTCCTTTGTGCACTGCAGCTCACACCTCATCTGCTGGGAGGTGGAGAAGAAGCAGTTCTGCATTGAAGGCATGTCACCAATGGAGAATTTGGCTCTCACCTGGCCAAAGGAGGATAGAAACCTTTCTGGAAGGCTGTGCAGAGCAGGGACAAATCTCTAGACAAACTCCTGTACTCCTAGTGTCTTTTGATTCTGTTGGAAAAACCTTTAAGGCTCAATAGTTGATCAGCCTAATACTGCTTAGAGAGGACAAACTAGTGCTGGTGTAGGCACTGGAAGCACATGAAAATTCCATGAGCACCATGCAGCCGTGCGGGCTGACAGAAGCAGTGGTCATTGCCCTGCTGCTGGTTTCCTGCAGCTTTGAAAGGAGGTCACAAAGTGCTCCTGTTGCAGTGTGGTGAGGTCTTGGTTGCTCAACCTCTTCAACAAAGGCTCCACAGGGAGAAGTAATGCCTCAGACACAGCAAGACACTGCCTACACCTTGCTGGAACCTCCAGCCAAATATCCCTCACCACAACAGCCAAGAGCACACAGCTTTGGATAAAAAGCCAGGAATAATGAGAGAGCACTATCCTGAAGGAGACAGTAAAGAGGTCCTGGAGAGGCATCATCATCCCACCGCAGTTGAGCCAGGACATCAGAGCGGTGCTGTTACACTAACAGGACTCTCAATGGCCACAAATTAATCATGGCAGTTGGAAACGTGCAAACAGACCTGAGGCTCACAGGATATTCTGCAACTGTCAGGTCTTTGTGCCAGGGATGAATGCCCCACTCAGCTGTGCTGATTCTCTGAGAGGGCACAGCACATTTCAGGGGTGCTGAGAAAACAGATGATTAAAAGTGTGAAGTATCACCAATCTCAGCTTCTTAGGGAAGGGAAAGCAGAAGGTCGGGGTTCCTGAGGAAACAACAGCTTAGAAGGGCACACGTACTGGGGGGAACAGCTATTCACACACAGAGTGCCCCCAGAGAGACACAGCAAGGAAGAACAAGATGTGCCAGGAGGCTACGCTCGAAGCAGGCTGTGGCTGCGGGCTGCGAGCGAGCGCGCTCTGGGAGGCCAGGCAGACACGCCACGCCAGGTCATGAGGAAGGTGTGTGGGCACAGCAACCCAATGCAAAGTACTCTCTTGTGTGGCATATCCTGTTTCTCCCCAAGACATGTACAAGCCGCGCTCAGCCGCGCTCCTGGGTGATACCATCTGTTTAATCACTGTTCTCTGTGCTACAAAGTCATCCCAGATGCTTTGCATTGGAGAAAGCTTTTCCAGCAGTCATTAGCGAGGTAGGGGGGTGAAGGAGGAATTGTCAGGCTTCTTTTTGCATAGGTTGTGGGTTTAGTTAACAGCCTCCCCTCAAGCCCTGCTTCCTGCTCCCCTCTCCCCTGGTAACTGCGAGTCTCCCTACACTTCACTTCGGGAGCTACTGTACAGGAACATTTCATAAACAGGCCTGAGGGTTTGTCTGCTGCCTGTCCTACTTCCTTCAGAGCACAGAGATCAGCTGGGCTGGAATGTCAGCCCGTATCCCGCTCCCGTGCTGCCTGGATGAGAGATGGAAACTTTGCTGCTGCTTCTGCCGCTGACTTCTCACTCATGGTCTCTGACTCCCAGCTTAGCCCATGCTACAGCTGGCAGACAGACCTCCCAAATCATGATGCTGACTCAAAATTAGGAGAGGAAATAAAGTTAAGTCTTGCTGTTTTCTAAAGTCTTTATAGTAATATTTAGGTCATACACTGAACTCCAGTCCCTCCATCCCTACTGGTCCTAGGGGCCATAAATGCCCTTGCTCCAAAGAAGTATGTGAAACTTCAGGTTCGCAGGCCATGCCTCCACGCCAGCAGCCAGTCCTTTGTACAAATAAGCATCTCCAGGGACTGGCCCCTGAAGGGAGTGCCTCACAGTACCAGGCAACTGTACACACTCAGACCTGATGTGCACGAGTGCAAGTAAAAAAAACCCAAAACTTCAAGCTCCCACAAAGCTTCACACCAAAACTCTGTTCATATACAGGACCAAAAGCTACGATTGTTTCCTCACTGAAGCACCACGGCTGATAGAAAGGTTCACAGTAAAGTCATGAGCACTGATAACCCTGCACAAAGCAGTCGGTCCGAGACAGCCCTTCCGAAAGGCTGGAGTGCTTTCCATAAAATTATCTGCAGCATCAGCTGTTAATCATCACAGACCAATTGATCAAATCTTCTACTAAACAAGGGCCTGGCTCATCCTTGTTTTGATAGATGCTAGTCTGTGATAGTCCTACAGTTAAGACAGTATGGCTTGACAGCACTTTTGTGCTGTTTCACGTATCACTTCACGCCATCCCCAACTCTGGAGCCCAGAGAAAGCTTAACCTTCTCTGCTTTTGCCAGGTAACAGCTGCTCTACTTTCACGATGGTCGGATCACCCAGGTTTTGGTGAGGTAAGTGGATGTCCTTGCAGGAGCTCTTGTGGGAGGAGCTTTGGAAAACCAGTTAGGACAGGTCCCACCAGCCCTGGGAGCATTCCTGCTCCCATGCTGATGCAACTGGATCCAATCTCCTGGCAGACCAGCTGGCCGCTTTCCAAAGAGCTCCCTCCAGACTGGCTTGCACACTGAGCCCAGGGGATGGCTGTGATGAAATTTGAGCGAGGGGACAAGAGGCTTTCGGCCTTCATTAAAGGTGGGAACACTTGATGAAGATCATGTTGTTGTTAATTGGCTCCTCCCAAGAAAACACAAGCTGCCTAGCTCTGCTGTGAGTTTACCATTGTGTGGAGCATCTCCCCAGCACCAGCAAGGCCATGGATGTTGAATCATAGTGTTGAACCGCAGTGCAATCACTTGGGATGTCTGAGTGGGATTCATTTAGACACTCTTGTGCAACACTGGTGTGAGATGGAAAAGCACGGAGTTATTTCAGTGGCAGCACTCGCCCTACTCCCACTCAGGATTCAGTGTGTAACAGCTTCATGTCACATGCTCTGCACCAGAGCAGGGACTGAAACACATCCTGAACATGAAGCAGCCTAACAGTGAACATTGTTTAAGTACACTCAGAACCAGACAAAACAAGAAACAAGGTTTTAGCAGAGAGAAAGATGCAAATTCAAGCCACGTGTTCAAAGAATTTTCTCGATGCACTGACAAGGCCTCAGTTACCTATGGATACCTTCTGAATGAAAGGTCCTTTTGGCAGAAGCCAAGATCATCTCAACAAAAAGAATTATGAAATGCTTTAGTCATGTCTTAAAGCAGAATTTTTCAGACCCCAGCAAAAAGATGGGATCTTCTGAACATGCTGTTTTCCTTGAGTTCCCACTAAATCCATGACAAAACTCAGGCTGATGTTCCTAGGACCCAGGTGAGATAGGGCTGATGATGACCAAGCACCCCACCATCACTGTTCAGCCCCTGGACCAACTTTTCCTGTGATAGTTTTGCTAACAGACACACACTGTTGAGTCTTGCACTGCTTGCTCATCAGCATTGCAGTAAGTGATTTCTTATGTAAATCATGTCAGCCCAGAGAAAAACCAGTTCATTTCCAGTCTGCATTGCTGGGATGGACATAGAACAGAGGAGAAGTGCTAATGTTCTTTTTTTTTTTTTTAATAGAAACCCAAGGACCAAGCATAAAATCAGTCATCACCTATCTTCCAATACACGCAGAAATGCCCTCGTATCTGCAGGAAGACCTTCCAAAATACAAAATTCCACTGGCTATCTTTTTGCAGGTACTGCCACCAAGCTTGCACCTACAACAGCAGTTTCTGTGCACCTAATTAGAGGTTTGAAAAACCGATGAGCATTTTTGTCTGTGGACATCATGTCTTCTTTCAAATCTTAACTTTATCATTTAAAGGCATGGCTACATAGCTAACAGCACCGTACTTTCCTACGTGATGTCTCATTACCTTATAAGACTGTAAATGTGACCCAGAAAAATAAGTGTGCAGCTATGCTAAGGGGATCCTTTTCTTCCTGCTGCTGCTAAGGCAAGCTTTCCAAAGGTCTGTGAACGGTTTCTGGCTTTATCCCTGACAAAGCACACATCACTCTATCAGTTTTCCCTCCAGTCTCTCCCCTGGTGCAGAAAGGGAAGAGAGGCTTCCTGCTGAGCCTGCAAAAAGCCCTGGAACTGGCATGCACTGGCACAAGGATGTGCACTTAGCACAGGGGTCATTCCTTAATGCACCTCAATATGCCTTAGTGTTGCTTGCTGCGCCTGTGGTGTAAGAGAAGTCGTTCAAATCCTGTCCTTATTCTGGTCCACTTTGCTCAACCCTGCAGCCCTGTTCTTCCACCTGACTCCTCTTTGCAGCTGAAATCCCAGCTGCTGCTGTCTTTACCAGGCAACAAGCTACAGTGCTTCCCTGGAACATCTCACAGGGTTGACACACGTCACTACCGCGCATGTATTTGAAAAGCTTTCATCATAAATGAGGGGGACCGAGACCTGACAGAACGTTTGTTGCCCTAAGCCCTGGTTTGGTTTTGCTGTGCTCTGCTCCACCCAGGAGGTGTCTGCCTTTCATCCCCAACAGTAATCATCCCCAGGCACAAGGCAGGGAAGTGCCTTTTAACTGCAAGGAGACAGATACGGTCTGAAAGCAATGCAGACAAGTATCAATGGGAGCCACACTAACTCTGTACCTACCCAAATTACACTTGGAAGTTTCATTTGAAACTCTTCACCGGCATTTGCTGTGTGCACCTCCAACTACTTCTGAACATAAATGACACTACTCAGAAACTTGAGGGCAAGCAATGCAAGAAAAGGGCAGCCTTATGGGTAAAACCTGGGACAGCTACCAGGCTCAGCCCCTGTTCAATCACCAACAATTCACATTACCACCCCAGCAGGGATGCAAAGAGAGGAAGGGAGACCTGACAAGACATCGGCCTGTCTGAGATTTTGCTGTGATGCCAGGACCCTGCACTGACAGGAGCCGTGGATGCTCTAATAGAGACATTTTAAAATATATTCCTCACTTTAAACTTCTAAAAGTAATTTCTGTTTCTTTTTTTTTTTTTTTTTTAACTGGTTACCTGCAGTGCTGAAAAGATTTCCTTTCCCAAGCAAAAAGAATGTAACTAATGGCACAACATCAGCAGCACTTGTTTATCCTCTGGAAGAACAGCAGGTTTCCAGCACCACGAACCAATGCAGCCTCTGACTGCTGTCCAATGCCCAAATGCCAATTCACTGCAGCAATGTAAGGAAAAAGCACATCCAAAGAAGGAAATTATTTCCCAAGGTCTGGAACAAAGCACCAAACAGCAGGAACCCAAAGGCAGTCAGAAGTGATGACAGTGGTCTCTGACTTCGGGCGCATGGTGCTGGAATGAGAGTATCTAGGTTAAGACATATTGGAAATGCTGGATTAGATCAGACTTCCAGACTACTGAGCTCTCCTTTTTGTCCCAATTTGCAAAGAGAACAGACTGCATTATTTCAATCAAAAAATGCTGAGCTGAGAATTGGCTATTTTTCTGAACCATATGCAAAAAGATGTATCTTAATGATACAAAAAGCCTATAAATGAAAACTTGTTCTCTCTCAAAAAAGATGCACTGACAGTCCTCACTAGGAAAATGCATTCTGAAATAATTTCACTACTTTGGACTTAGAATGTGCTACCTCAGAGGTCTTCTTTGGCTGAAGAAGGCACAAATCCTGCTTCCTTGGCTGTGGGCCTCCAGAAAAAGCAAACGATAGCTGTTTCCCTCTGACACTCACAGGCATGGCTGGCTCAGCTAAGTGATTCCCAAATCATAGACAAAGCCAGACCTGCAGCAAACGAGGATTACTGGCTCAGGAAAGGTGTAACCAGCAGAGGAATGATAGGTATGCACATCTTTACTCACAAAATGAAAAGGAATCCGGGTTTGCTTATTAAGGACTGTCTGATCCTTCTGTCCACTGATCTGTCCCATGTGACACAGCCCAACAGTGGCAGCAAAAAGCAGCCCTTGCTCCTTGCACATGCTCACTCACTGCATTCAGCAGTCACCAAGGACATGGAACCATGGTTCCCTATCCAAGAATGCCTCAAGAGCCAGGTGAGTGCAGCATTGCTCTCTGAAGCAGAACATACTATTAGCACATCAAGAAACCCCCTCCCAAAACAGGCAAGCATGTGTCCCAGTTCACAGCCTTGCTTTCAGGCATGCTTGCTCAGGGAGTTCACTGAAGTATCAGTAGTGCTAGGTAAGTATATTGCTATAAAAAACACCCAAAGTCTTCTCAGGGCTCAAACCTTCACAGCAGTGATGGGAAATGGCATCAACGACTCAAAGGCGGGTGAAGCAAACCACTGCACAGCTACCTGGGATCGCTGACAGTACCAACACCTTCAGAGATGCCCACGGGCATCTGAATTTACCAAGGAAAACTTCTTAAATTCACACTAACATCTGCTACTGCTCTGGGGGAAAAGGGGCATACTGGGAGGTGGGAAGGAGGAGGGAAGCCAAGTCCCAAAGCAGACAGGAAGCTCCCCGCTCACAGAGAACTGCAAACACTCAAAAGCTCCTTTAAGTGCACAACAGATAACACCATGATGAGCTATCGTTCTTTCTACGACAGTCACAGAGAACAAAACGTTCAGGAAAGATGAAGGAATTGTGCAAGAAGGCATGACCATCACATTATCCCTGGATACTGATCTGGATATCAAAAATACCTTGCCAAATCAGCCCTGTGTGCAGAAAATTGTGCAAGCACATCAGGCTCCTCCCTCAGGTCCTAGCTGAAGCAGCTACAAGTGAGGACACAGATGCACTCCTCTCAAAGTAGCATTGTCAATGGAAGGTCAAGAAAAAATCTGGAGGCATAACTTATTAATTATGTGTGACCAAAAATCCAGGCATGCTCCATGAAACCAAGGTAACTCCATGGTGAGGGGAGAAGGTCAAAAGCCAGATGACGTACGTCCTGAAGAGCAGACCTGGCTGTGCAGGAGCAACAATAAAAATTATCTTTGCCCTTGCCTTGCAGCAAATCAGATTTTCGTGTCACACAAGCACAGCATCCTTGGACAGCAAGAGACTTCCAGACACACAGCTCCACCCATCTATTGTGGGTTCTTTTAAGCAACCAACCCACTGGACACTGTAGGTCTAGATGGTGCTTGTGCATCACACTTCTGTTCAGAAGCTTGGAGCAGGCTGTTATTAGCCAGGGCCATGGTAGAAAAAACACATTATTGCTTGCCAGAACTTGTTATTGATTAAAGCATAATGAAGGGAATTTTTACTTTCTTACATACATCACTTCTGGATTTATAATTACCTATGCCCTTCATGGAAGGGAGATTTGCCCTCAGCTCCCTCCACACACAGAAAACAGTCCTCATGCTTAACAAGCCACCACAGGGAACACTGGCAGCTCCCTGCCCTGCATGAGACAGCATCATCTCCAGGGTACAGCAAAGCTCTGCTAGCAAGAGCTACAGCAGCACTGGATGTGACTGCCCAAGAGCAAAGCACAAAGAGGAGCTCTGCAGTAGAGTTCCAGCTGCACAGCCTCTCAGAAAACCTGGCTGTAACCTAAATCCTTAGAGAGGACCAAGTCTTCTATGCAGTCTGCCCTTGGCTGTTGCCTCTCCAGTTCCCAACTCCTTATTTTTGGAAAACACTTTCCAGCCCACTCAGTAATTGGGGTATTAAAAGTACACAAGAGATGGAACGTACCGCTTACAGTGGTAGCTTCACTCCTGTCAGGCTTAGAAGCTGGGGAGGAAAGAGGGAGAACAGCTCTGTTTCCCACACTAGTGTTGGTTTAGCTTAACAAGTAAAAAACTTGTTATTTCCCCCAAAACGCAGACTAGAGAGAGAAAAGTTTCTGGAAAAGAGTCTAATGGCTTTTAAAAGGGAGCTATAATCCATCCCCAGACTCACTAGGCCATGGCTTGGTTACCACTGAGATCAAGCTTGTTTACTCCAAAGCAAAAAAAAAATCTTGGCAGGACTGACAGAAACAGCTCTTCTTGCCAGAGCTCTAATAGCAAATGTCTGTGGAAAAGCCACTTGGAGAAATGCTGTTTACTTTGGTAATGAAGCAAGTTCCCTGGAATGAAGTCTTGCAATCTTCCCAAGAGGTGTTGCAATACCTTACCTGTACCTCAGCTACATACCATACAGGCTGCTCTCCGAGCCTGAGAACTCCCTGGCGAGCTCAGGAGGCCAAGGCAACTCAGCAACTCGAGGCAGGACTCAGCTCTAGTCCTACACTGGATACACAACCTGCATCCTAATTAAAACTGATGGCTAGGCTTTTTCTTCAGCTCTGCTTCAAGTTAAGTCCCAGCCATCAACACCTCTTGAAGATGCTTATGGAAAAAGGGCCTCAAAACCATCTTCTCCATCCCTTTCTTTTTTACAGTATAAAGCCAAACTCACCTCCTTGAAACTTGGAAACTTCTTTTTTTAGGCAACTCTGAACTTAAACCCCAGCTCACAGCTAGAAGTGCTTAGAGGGAACATTAACACATAGTTGGACTAATAAATACCAAGGAAGAAAAGAAATTCCAAGCGGACAGCGGAGGCCAAGGCTCCCTTTCTGCTTAGGGAGCAACTGGCCTGAGGCTATGCTGCTTTTCCTCATTTATTTAAGACCAGGTTTCAAGCTGCTGTCCAAATACTCTGACTGCACAGAGATGAAAGGCTCTTGCCATTCAATATTCCAACTCTTGACTCAAGTGCAAAGCGCTATATTTGCTCAAACCTCAGTTTGAAGTTTCACTGCCAATGAGACAGCTGACTTAGCCTCTCCCTAATTCAGGAACTAGAAGATCCCTCCTAGCTGAATGAAATGGATTTCTTACCCAAACAGGTACTTGCATTTGTACATTTTTGTTTACAAACAGCTCGCACTCTAGTAAGAGCACTAAGCCCATGCCTGACACACGGCTGCAGCTCTTCACAGCAGTCCTTTGTGCTCCCAAGAGTTGAAATTCTTGCTTTGAGGAGAAACCAAGCTCTAATTTCAAGTGTTTACATGTACTCCTGAGAGCAAGAAAAAAAACCTTACCATGATTAGGTTATGTAAAAAGTTTAATTATAAAATAAATAAGTTTGTTATGGAAATATTAAATATTAAATACAGTAATAAATATTTACACATTTACAGATACAACTTGACAATTAATGCTGTTTCTCTGCTACCAGAAAAATTCTGCTCTGTTTATACAGAATACAATCACTCTTCCAAGAAGAAACTGAACTCAAATAGTACTCTGTGCTCAAGATTGCATGGACAGTTAAGAAACCAAGGACACCTGGGTCAGAAAAGACTGAGGTAAGATGAGCTCTTCACACCTGAAGGTAGAGCACAAGAGACCACCGCTTGCAAAGCATCGGGGCCTGCACTGAATTCTTCAAAGGAACAGGTTCTCAGTCAAGTTAAACTGCTGGGATCTGATGTGAAACGTTTTATATTTAAGCACTGCTTAAAGCAGCAACAAGTATCTGTTTAACAGAAGCAGCTGTGTGTTTAGAAGAGATGGGTCCAGCCTTATCAGTTGGTTGGAGCACGTATCTTTTCCTTTAGATGCAAAGGTTCAGGTCTTGCATCCACTGTCTCAGCATCCTGAGGAGACTAATTTTAACTCGGGCTAGCACACACGCAAATGGATATCTCCACTCACACCACGAGTCCTACAGAACTCGGAGGGATTACTTCCACACACACAGCAACAGAGCCCAGGTGTGGCTGACAAAGACCTGTCACCAACGCCCTGCAAGCCACTACTACAGATGAAGCTCTTGGAAGCCAATATGGACAGGGAGCACAGTGACAACAGAATTACGTTTTTCATCCACTGAGGTCTAGGGAGAGAAGCCATCCCAACCTCTTCCCTTTCTCACTTTGGTAGAGGGAAGGAAGGGAATTTTCTCCCATTCCATCCAGTCCTGAAAGCAGCAACAGGTTCTCCCCCTCAGAGTTAGAGCTGCCAAAGGAGACTTGCTAAGAGAACAAAGTCCATCCACACAACAGCCAAGACTGGAGCTCTAGCACAGAGAGAGAAAGCTCAGTAGCAGTAGTCTCCAGCAGGTCTTGGTAAGAGGTACTGTCCCCCAACGAGCCAGCTCCTTCCACATCGTTGTGCCAAGATGCAGCGATAACTGGTCTCCTCAGCAAGTGATTCAGCAGCAAGTGGCCTGTTGACATCTCCTCGCAGCAGCCTCTCTCTTGATGAATCAGGGCTTAGCGGCAACAGCTCCAGCCCACAGTGTCCAGGTGGATGTGTCAGGTAGCCAGAGGTACCCCGCCGCTTGGCAATGGCCACTTCAGAATTGCTCTGTAACGGGCAGACCAGGACATTAATCACCGTCCCAGACACAAGCACCCTGTGCTAGCACCACGCCAACCACCGAGCGAGGCAGGAAGGTGAAGGATCTGCACGCACCTGAGGACGCTGCCAGGTACTCTTCAGCTTCAAGAAAGCTTTGAGCAAAACCCTCCTATTGTGACTGGACAAAGCCAGAAAACACCTATAGCTGACGTGTGGCAAAGCAAAACCTCACAGCTCTGCCGGAGTTTTTCAGGACTATCTTTAATGGCTTCTCCTCAGCTTGTAGGGTAACTCCTTCCCAGTAATGGTCCTTGAGTCTGCTGTTACATACACCTGGCCTCAGAAAAGACCAACTTGCCTGCTCAGTAAAATCCACTAGATGACTCCCAGAAGCAATCCACACATGCCAAGGAGCTTTGGGCCTCAGCTGCTGTGACAGCATGAAACTCGACTGAGAGGCTATCTGTGGTGCTCACAGAACTGGCAGCTTCCTTTTGGTCCACAGCTTCTGAGCACCAGAAGCTTCCTGAAACTCTCATTGCAGGAAAGATATGGAAATGCTCAGCACTTTTCTTCTAAGAGGTGATGATGCTGTGGCACCATCTTCCATGACTGAAGTCTACCACTGTTTCCTCCACTACATCTGCCTCTGTCCAGATATTCAGGACTTTTTCTTCCTAGCTCCACTTATCTCAGTACAGCTTCCCATCCTCACTTGGTTGTTAACAAAGCCAGAAATTTAACGGAGCTGTTGAACAACTTGTACAACTCAAGGCAGTTTTGAGAAACCAGAAAACCAAGCCAGCTGCTCACATGTAGCCTATGTGTTTCAAGACACTTGGAGCATGAAAAGCAAACACTAGCTTTGCAAAGCAAGCATGCAATTCCCACACAGCCTGGAAGGACTGAAAGGTGTCTGAAGTCAGCATTCATACCTGCTTTCTCCCCATTTACACACCAACATGGCCATTTCTGTTTTCTTGTCGGAGTTTTTTCCTTTCTTCTTTCTCTTCATACTGAGGACACTTTTTCCTGACCCTGTGGAATTATGGCACGTTAGAGATAATTTTGAACCCCGATGCACATCCGGTTGTCACCAGCTTCCCCATCCTCCGCAGCATTTGCACTCATGTTCTTTGAATCCTCGAGCAACTCCTTGGCACCAGGGAGTTTCAAGCGAGACAGTTTTTAAGCACTTAGTATCAAGCAGTATCTGCTGATAAAATCAAGGAACCCCTAACTAGTTGTCAACACTTGTGCTTCACAGAGATAGAGCTTCTAGACTCAAACCAGACTAGGGAGCAAGATTAAGAGAGTTACTGCTGGGACTGAGCAAAGCACCAGCAGACTTTCTGGGTGACAGATTTCCGAGCAGCTTGAGCTTATAGCTGCAGAGACCATACTGTCCTCCTCCTCTCCACAGCAGAGCCCTGAAGGCCTCAAATCTAGTCCCCATCCCCTGAATACATAATAAGGAAGCCCCTTACTGATTTCCCCCCAATTTCTCCAGTGTTTTCTAGTGACTATTCCTAGCAGCTTCTCAGGATGAGGGTACAGATGAAGACGCTCCCACCTTGTGAGAGTTCAGAGCATGAAGCAAATTCACTTCAGAAACTACCAATAATCACTTGCTCTTAAAGCACTACAGAACTGGTTATCTCTCCTAGCAGCAAGGAATGAGGCAGTGTTCAGAGAACAAGTGTTCATCCCAGCATTCTTCAAGCTCAGAGTTAAATATGAAGCAACACTGAAATGACAAAGTGTACCTTGTTTCCTGAATTGCAGGAAAAGGTACAGCACGTACCCAATTCAGATGATGTGCTTCATCAAGATCTAAAATTAGCCTGAACCTTGGAGTTAACATAAAATCCCAAGCCCTAGGGTGCTGGAGCCACAGTGACAGAACTGCAGGACTGCTCCAATATTCAGTTTGCTGTATGGTTTGAAACACATAGCCAGAAAAGCTCCTTGAATTTATTCTCACCAGGACTCTAATGCTGACAACCCACCAACACTGAACTGCAGCAGCTGGTTCAGCTGAAATAGTGTTCCCTTCCTATTAACAGCAAGCAGAATTTGGGACCCACCAGCTTTTGCCTCCCCACTTCCTTCCCCTCCAAGTGAAAGCATTTAAGCCCAGCAACATCCATTAACAAATGGACTTTCAGAGCACCATTTCCTACCTCCACCTGTGCATGCAGCTGTTGGCTAAGAGCCATGCATGAGGCTATCACATTGCTGCTTCCAGGTTTCTCCATCAGGATTAGGGAAGGCAGTGCTGTGCCAGCATTAATGCACCTCCTGGGCTTCCTGCTGCTGTTCTGCAGCTCTCTAGCTACCCTGGTTGTAGCAAGAGCAGAAAGGCTCTTGTTTACAATATAAGGGCCACGGACCCTGCTTCTACCCTTCAGACATATCCAAGCTGGGATAAGAACTCATCCTTTCCAGCTGCTTTTCACTAAGGTAATTCAGATGAGCCACGCACATTTTGGGGTTATTGGGCACAGGCCCCGCTCACACTTCAGGAAGACAGACACCAAAGAGGATAATACTTACTGCACTATCACAATGATAAGTACAGTAATGAAGCTGATGCTTGAGAGCAGCACAGCTACCACTACCAACACAGTCTTTGAGTAGTCTGCCACATCATTCTTCCTTTGAGTCTTCATGAACTGTTCACCACAGCGCTCACCAAAAAAATCCTGATGACACCTGCAAGTAAATATTAACACAAGTTCTTATCAGCTCTTGTGCTGTCTGGAGCCAAGGACACCCACACACACTCAGACCTGACTTAGACATCTTCCGAGTTTCCCATGCATCTCAGGGTGCTCACTTCAGAGCAGGTTCGTGAAATGCAGTCACCGCTCTAGCACAAGGTTTGTCAGCATTTCAACAAGTCGAGATTAGTTTGGGTGTGATGTTCCAGAAAGACACGCCTTTTCATTCTTTTGGTTTGAGTTTATGACCAACTGATGAGTTCAGTGGCTTGTTATGCATCTCAGATTCCATCATCGCTTAATTTACATGGCAGAAAGATTCTCAGTCAAAATACGGCAGGAGATGGATCTATACCAAGTTGACACTGATTTTTTTCCTCTGAGCCCTCATATGCCACTGGCTCATGGCAAGGACACCTAACTCACAAGCTACAAGTAACTTACTTGCAGGTCACCATCTGGAGATGTTCTAGGTATATGCATTCTCCATGGATGCAAAAGTTTTTGTATTCCATTTCACAGGGAGTCCCTTTCTTCTTGTTTTTCCCTCTGTTTTTCTTTCTTCTCGATTTGCCAGCATTCTTCTCTCCCCCCCTCTTTGCTGGCTTGGGTTTAACCACAGGTTCAACTGAAAAAAGGACACGATGACTTGGTATAAAAGTGCTAGAAAGCACAATTCTGAGAAAACTGAAGAATTTGGTGAGAGCAAGGAGGACCATCACCGCAGGAGAATCTGTGAGCAGGAAGCACAGGCTGCAAGTGAGAATGCTGCTGGGCATCTCACACCCAGCATAAAAGCAGCAGGCTCAGCAGCTCATTGAAGCACAACTCTGCTACCCTTTAGTCCTGTGCCATGCAGACCAGAGGCAGAAGGAGCGGATGAACCAAGAGCCACCAAAGGTGAGGAGCAGCAGAGATGCAGGACTGCAGCATTTCACAGCATAAGACACTTGAGAGCAACAGCACAGTTTCAAGCAAAGGCCTGTAAAAGGCAGGGAGCTCGTGCTGAGCCAAGCCATCCTCTGGTTTTATATGGGCTCAGGTACAAGGCTAATAGCTCCATGTCTCTAAACTCTCCATTTGCATCAGTGATGAAAGGCACTGTAACTCGCTAGATAGTCCTGGGCACTTGCCGAGGCAAAGCAGCTTGCTATCCCGGTTGGCATACTTGTTCCTCCTCAACAACCTGCACTGCTGTCTTCACAGGGACAGAGTTCCTTTCCGGTTCTCCTACCCTGTGGGAGATGCTGAGCGCGGGGAAGGAGCGAAGGCAAGAGCCTGCCACAGTCAGACTATTTATTCTGCCGCTTACTGCTGCCCCTCATTATCTCAATTAAGTCAAACCTCTAGAAGAGTGTGGTTTAAAATCCTGGTGACTTAGCAGCCCTTGGATTTAAGCGAGGGCAATCACGTTCCTTTCGCTGAGGAGAACAAACCAGGCACTGGCCGAGGGTCAGAAGCTCCAGAGCTGCCCCATGCAGCAAGCCAAGTCCAGTAGCACCAGTTCGGACTAACTTGGCGCAGCGAGCCTTTGCAAGAACCCACCTCCTGCACTGCCAGCTCGAAACCAGCCCCAGCACTGAAACAGTGCTGCTCAGGAGTAACAGTTACCCCGGGGATTTAAACAGGCCCTAGGAAACAGCAGAGCTATTTATAACAAGCTTCAGCTTTGCTCTTGTGCTCTGAAGACCTAATGAAAATAATTTCTGGGTGATTAATATTTTACCCACAGCTCTATGCATGCAGGCAATCACCACAATAGGGCACAACTGGATCTAACTGCTTCCTAACCCTGTATTTCTGGTGCTGAGAGCCCATTCAAAGAAACAAGGTGTAGTTCGCTGTTGTCTAGACAGCTGATCATTTTCACTTCTAGAGCAACAAGCCTGGCTTGAAGTTACTTAAAAGCAAAAATGCCTTCAGCAACCAGAAGTCTGATTAAAACGGTATGAGCTATATTAATATGTAAACGAGGTACACAGCTCCTGCAGCAAGGTTTCCTGTGCCTGGAAGTGTGAGCTCCCCGCTGACAGTCAAAGGCCCCCGTTCCGTCCCGTCTGACTTGATCTTTGGGTTCGCGCTTTCATAATTGAGGCCGCTTCCCTTCCTCCCTCTCCCAGGCTCAGCTTGTCAGCTCCATCTCTGTGTCCCTGTCTGCAGGCTGCACGGCCAGGAAAGCCGTGCACAGCTGAATCATAACAGCTTCGAGGTTTATCCACAGATAAACCTCATGCCAAGCCGAAGAGCTGGTCTACAAACCAACCACCTTAGGTAACAAGTCTGGTTTCTGTGCAGTTAAGACAACACCTCAGTCACCAAGCCAGCAGTTTGACAGGCTAAACTGCTCAATAACACTAACAGGCGTGTTTCCCCCAGAGAACTTCAGCAGAAGTCCACCAATTCCCTCAAGTGGCCGCACAGAGCGTGGTCCCACTTAAATTAAGAGGTCCTTTAGTCACATTCAAGTCTCTGGTTGCTTCTGCAGGAAAAGCAGTAGTCAGATCCACCCTGGAGGCAACAGGACCAGCCTACTCACACCTACTGAGGTTCTATCACTTCTAGATACCTGGCTTGTACTGCAACTACACTCAGCCCAGAACCAACAAAATACTCCCATTCCCACAGTAAGGCGGACTGCTCAGATCTCCTCACAGCTCAGCAAGTGGGCAAATTACAATAAATACACACAACAGCTATTGACAGTGATGCATTGGCCTAAAGATGCTTAACAAACTTTCCTGTGGCCACTTAAGGGATTTAAGCGTCTGCTTTCCCAAGAAACTTCAGTTGACTCCAACCCAAACAAGCCACCATCAGAAATTACCCAAAAAAATTCCTGCAGCAAGACGGACAACTTGATGTAAAACAAATCTTCAGGGCCAAACAGCACCTAAAAACTCCATTGATGGTTCGACACTAAGCAGGTGGTCGCCACCTGACCACAGCCCTCCTGTGAGGGTTATCAGATAATAAAACTCCACACAGCAAGCTACCGGCCGGCTTGTAGCTTCCACACACCCAGGGCACATTCACGCTAGGTTTCCACCCCCAACAGCTATTTCTAAAGCAGCAGCTTCAAGCACAAGCACGTTTTTGCTCCAAAGTCGACGAGCTAAGCATAGCAGCGTTTACACGAAAAGAAAAGGCGTAAGTTGGGACTCGCAAGTTGCGAGATCCCAGCCCCAGTGCCGCCGACTCACCTCGGATCAAGTCGTCCACGATGTACTGGTGGACGGGCGGCGCCTCCTCGTACTCCTCCTCATCCTCCTCGTAGTCAGGACCCGGCACGGGCTCGCCCTGGCGGCTCCCGGGCTCCCGCTCCTCGTGCCGCTGCGGCTCCGTGGCGTTGGGCGAGGACCCGGCGGCCGCACGGTTGGCTTGGAGGGAGGGGAAACGGCGCCGTGAGCAGGGGGCGGAGGGGTCGCCACCGAGCGCCAAGTCCCTCACTCACCTCAGCGCCCCTCACTCGCCTCAGCGCCCCTCGCTCGCTCGCCTCAGCGCTTTCCCGCCTACGGCCGCCGCGCGCGGGCTGCCCTCAGGCGCGAGCCGCCCCCCTCAGGCGCGAGCCGCCCCCCTCAGGCGCGAGCCGCCCCGAGTCCCGGTCCCGCCCATCCCATCCCATCCCAACCTATTCCATCCCAACCCGTCCCGTCCCGTCCCGCACGCACCTGCCAGCACGGCCAGCGCGGCCATCAGCACCACGGCCCGCATCGTCCGTCCCGGGGCGGGTGGCGACAGAGACAGTGAGAGAACGGGGGAAAGGAGTCGCCCTCGCACAACAGGTGCCGGCGGCGCGCAGCGCTCCATGAGGAGCCGCCTGCCGCCGCCGCCCACTTTATGGGCGGCTGGAGCTGGGGGCGCGGACGTGGAGTGGCGTCAGAGTGGGGCGGAGCTGGGCGGGATCGTGGAGTCCCAGAATGACAGCATGACGGAGTCCCCGAGTGACAGAAACGCAGACTCCCACAGAGGTTTTTTGTTGCAAGGGGCATTGAATGCCACCTTGTTCCAGCCCCTGCCATGGGCAAGGGCACCTTCGAAAGGACCAGGTTGCTCCAAGCCCCGTCCAACCTGGCCTTGAACGCCTCTAGGGATCGGGCACGCACAGCTTCCCGGGGCAACCCGGATCCCGCGAGGGTCACAGAGTCGGGAACACGCCGGGTTATTGCGGCACACCTGTCTGCAGGCTGCCTCCGTGCTCCTTGCTCCCCGCATCTCCCGGAGGAGCGTTTTTCCAGCGATAAACCCGGTCATCCACTTCCCCCCCCTCTCCCTCGCCTCGCTGGTTGCGTTTCGCTGAGCGGGGATGAGTAAGGGCTGAGTAAGCGGTGGCACCCACCGGGCAGGGACAAATGTGATCCTCGGGGGCACTGCGACTCACAGCTGCCCGGGCAGAACTCCCCGGAGGGCACCTCCCCACGGCCACCTCTCCGGGCTGTTGTGTGAAGAAGCGGGAAGCAGACCTGCTGAAGAATCCCCGAACCACCAAGGCTGGAAGGGACCTGTAAGAGCTCCAAGTCCAACCATCAACGCAGCGCTGCCACTGTAACCCCATAACCAGTGAACCGCATCACCCAGCGCCAGATCCAGATGCTTCTTGAACACCTCCAGGGATGGTGAGTCCACCGCCTCCCTGGCAACCTATTCCAGTGCCTGAGCACCCAAACAGTGAAAAAATATTGTTCTAGTACCTAATCCGAGTCTCCCTTGTCTCCTCTTAAGGCCATTTCCTCTACCACTCTCACTGCAGGCACAGCAGAAGAGACCGGGTGCTCCACAGCACTACAACCTCCTTTCAGATAGTTGTAGAGGGAACTGCTGCTTTGAGGGGAGAAGAACTGGGACAGCATGGGAACCCAGAGAAGCTCATGGAGTTGAGGAAGAAGGGACTGGTACCCCCTTGCCCCGGTCCCACGGCACAGCGGGCTGGGAGGGCAGCGGGTGGCAATGCCACACTGGGAAAGGAGGATCTGGGCCTTTTAACTGAGAGAGGACAGAATGTTACTCACTGCTCAGGAAGCTGACAGAGCCTTTGCTCGAGGTGGCAGGGATCCAAGTGGTTCAGTCGTTGAACCTTCTCCCTTCTTCCACGGGCACACACGATATGTGGCTCCCGGTGACTTTGCCAGGTCATGCCAATCCCGAGAGGCGATGCCCAAGAGGTCTGGAAAGGAAGATGCTGAATCAGTCACTCGGACGTTAAGCTGACACAGACAGCTCCAGCAAACCTTCCACAGCCCTTTTGTGCATGGTGCAATTGAAACTGTTTGAAACAGCTGGCATGAGCTGACAGCTTTACTTCTGGGGTTTTTGTTGTGTTTCCCCTTTGTTGCCTGTCCTCAGAGGTACAGCAGAGAAAAGGCAAATAGTGCTCATCACTGCAACCCCACATCAGAGAGCTCTGCAGGCAGTCAACAAGCAGCTCCTGGGCTATTTGGGGGACAGTCAGGGGCTTCACAGGGCTCCTCCTTTCCCCCTCGGACTGGAGTTCCCTTCCCACGAGAAGTCTCAGTTCCTGGAGTTCACAGAGATCATTTGCATGTGAGGGGAGTTTCTCCAGAGGCAGAGACTTTGGGGTTTGGGGTCTCCTCTGCTGAAACATGGGGTTGGTGATTTGAGAATGGCCAAAGCAAGGTTTGTCAGCCAGGAATCCTCCCTCTCTTCCTCCCTCCTGCTGTGCTCAAGGCTGGCTTCCTCAGCCAGGTACCACAGCTTCCCCCACAAATTTTCTTTTCTTCGGCTGTTAAAACAAAACATTTCTCCCATTTTTTAAAATCAGAGATTCACTGAAAACATTTAAATTTTTTTCAGTCCAGTCCGAGAAAGATACCGAGCACTGAACATTTCCGTCCCGTTTGCTGCACTTGGCAAACTGCTGAGCAATTGGAAGAGGCTTAGCGGGGGAAAGGTTGCAGTTGCATGTCCCAAGTGCAATTGCCCGTGTTACCTGCACTGTTTAGAGACCAAACACGACATATCCAGCAGCTGACTCACTGTGTTCCCTCTCTTCTCCAGTCTCCAGCTGATAACTCCATCTCACTGACTGCCAGCAGCGAGGAATTTGGCTTGCCATGCTTTGAATTTGTCATTTCACCAACTTCCTCCTGCTAGTCCTCCCTGTGACCTTGAAGAAGAAGGGGCAGCCTGCATCAACCAGCACAACTCCTGGGAGTCCAGAAAGTGCAGCAAGATGGTGAGATGGGTACCCAGTAATGCACGGAGAGGTTCTGGTAGGACATCAGGGCAGCTCTTCCCAAGTGGCAGCCTCCTGGCCAAGCCCTGCTTGGCTGTTTCTTGGAGAGAACACCCTCCAGAGGCCACACGTTTCAGGGCATTCTGGGTGGGATCTGCCACAAGCCCCAGCTCTTCTGTGTGCTGTGAAGGAAAAGGCACTAAGCTTGACCGTTGCCCTCTTCCAGGGGTAGAGGGACATTTGGATTCTGTTCCCAGGTTGAACTTCCAGAGGGTATCCCCAGGCGTGGTGCAACGAGGAGAAGCCTTGAGGGGGGCTGCAAGGCTCAGCCCCCGGGGCTGCCCCGCGTGGGCGAGTTGCTGGGGCTGCAAGGGCAGGGCTCACCTTTGGGAAGGCGCTGGCTCCCTGTGGATGCAGAGTGCCACCTACTGAGCCACCGCTCGCTCCCGGCAGCACCCGGGGTTTTCTGGCAGGACACCCAGGCTGGAGCTGCTGCTCAGAGAGTCCTGGCTCTGGCTGTTCCATGAGCTTGGTCCCAGGGAACAGGGAGCTGCCCCAAAGGCTGGCGAGCCCAAATGGGTGCAGCTTACAGATGAGCAGGGAACCTGTGCAGGGGGCTGCATGCTCGGGCACAGCTCTTGGCACCTGCCCTGAGCCAGACCTGGTTTTCCATGGGCTGGCAGTGAAGTGAGACGAGATGGGCTCAGGAGCCTGGCTAGTCCTCCCTGGGCCTCGAGCATCATTTTGAAAACCTTCAGCACAGACTGGGCTCAGACAGCACCTGTCAGCACGCAGTGCGGGTGACATCAGTGATATCTCTTTGCCCCTCTGATCCCTGTCCTTGTTTGTGGAACAGGGGGTGGCCAGCACCCCGCCATCACTTCCCAGCTGTGCCGGGATGATCCGGGGCATAGGCGTGGACTAGTGGAGGAGCAGTGCCACCCTTGCTGACAGCTGCTGGGCCTTGGCGGAGCACACTAGGGCACCATTGCTTCCAGGAGAGTCTGAGTGCCTGCTGGGCTCTTATTCACTCTCTTTACTTTTGATAAAACCCCCGAGAAATGCGTGAAAGGAAAGAAGCACCCGAAATACCATCCCATTAACGTTCTTCACTGACATCAAATGTTTATTTTGCAGGGGCGGGCACAGCTGACCTGGTGTTTGAACATGATTTATCCTTTCTCATCCATCCAGCTGAGAACAGGTGGAAAAAGGATAATGACTCAAACCAGAGTGGTGTCTGTCTGGGCAACTCACCAGACTTTCACTCCACTTGTGAGCTGCAGACACCACTATCGGCTGCTATCAGCAGCTCCCTCACAGGCAGGGAGGGAGCTTTGAAGTGAGGCATGTGTGACTCTGGTTCCTGCTGATGTAAATCAAGATTGCTGTAATAAAGAGCATGCAAGTGCATAGCCAGGGTGTTGGGGAGGAAGGAAGGGAAAGGCCTGGATATTGCCTTTCTGGATATTGGTGGAGTTTTTTGGCCTCTGAGACATGCAGGTGGTGGTGCCTCCCTGCCGAGAAAGCCCTCACCAAAGAATCATTTTCCTAAGATGGTGACTTCTCCCTGTGCTCCCTTTCCTTTCCTGCAGACTTAACTGAAGCAGGGGTCACCTGAGCAAAACATGTCCAGAAAGGGAATAATTTATGCACTGTTCTCCCAGGAAAGTCTGCCCAGTGCTCTGTGTTTTCCATCGCTCTGCATTTGAGCATGTCTTTTGGAGCATGTCTAAGGAGAAGAAGCAAAAAGAACAGAATCTGCTGGCCCTGTGATGACAAGATTTTGTGGAATTTTCTGTCACTTATATCAATACAAATGAAAAAACAGTCCCTCCTGAAAATCTAAGGGCTACCTTCTCAGACAACATCAACTCCAGGGACCCAGAGCACCCCTGCTTGATCCGATGACATGTGCAGCAGTGCTAAGGAGTGTGATGCTACCAAATGACAGCAATGGGACTTTCTTGCACTTCCTTTCCAGAGGCTTTCCTGAATGGCAGGCAGTGGGGAATGCAGCCTGATCATTTGCAGAATGCCCTGTGCCATGCTGTGGCTCCAGTCACTTCCACTCACTGGCACTAGGCAGAGTTCAGCAGGACATGCCCGGCGTGGTTTTGCTTCAGGGACGGGGAAACGTGCTGCAAGCCTGCCAGGACAGCCATCCTGCTGCCTGCTAGGAACACTTCTGGGAAGTTGCCTGCTGTTATTACACTGTCCTGGGCTTCAGCTGCTCTGTTTTTCACACAGCTTGCACTGAACAGCTCTCCTTTGACCAAACACATCCTCCAGCACTCACCCACTCGTTTTTGTGCAATGGCTCAACCTGCAAATGCTCGGGGGCACATCCTGACCCCAGCAGTAATTTTAAGGGCCTGAAGCCAGGATGTGGGTGAGGCAATACTGGATTTACACTAGAATGGGGAGCTGCCCCTCAGCTAACAATCTTCTTCTCTAAAATACCACGTCCTGCCATGCTGCACTGAAAATTGCTGCCCTTTCTTCCATTTTCCTAAGGCAATTCGCAGGAAGTTCTCCCAGGACTCTCTGGAGAGGGCAGCCTCATGGCTATCCCCACGTGCAGCCCAAGCCAGGCTCCCCAATGGTACCCCAGTGCAAAGCCACCCTGCTGACACCTCTGGACAGAAGGGGGAAGATGCTTTAGATAGGAATCTCTAAGGACACAAAGGATCAGCTGCTGTAGCCAGTGCCTGACACCCATTTACCTGGCAACATTACTGTAGCCCTTTACCTTCAGAATGATAGTGCTTCACCTGCAGTGCACA
Source organism: Urocynchramus pylzowi (assembly GCA_013397555.1). Classification (NCBI taxonomy): domain Eukaryota; kingdom Metazoa; phylum Chordata; class Aves; order Passeriformes; family Fringillidae; genus Urocynchramus; species Urocynchramus pylzowi. The sequence goes on along the minus strand of VZRH01003002.1, from coordinate 142,841 downwards.
TTATTTTACATATTCAACTTACCACACCATTGTTAGATGAGCAAAATCATCCCATCATCTCTCTAACATCTCCATATTGCAGCCCAGAGCAGTGCCTGGCAGAGGAGAGCACCCAGCTCATCACCTCCCAAAGGTGTATGGAGCCACTGGATCATTCTGCAAGGGCTCAAGAGGTCCTCATTCTAAAGAGAAGAGAAAAAAATGCTAAAATGTGACGTGTGCTCAAGGTAGCAGAAGCTGTGTGATGACTGTTCATTGAGTTGGGAGATCTCCCAGCTCAATCCCAGGATGCCCTGACTTGGAGACCAAGTGCAGTTAGATGGGCAGGGTGGCTGCTGGAAAAATTATGCCTATACTTGGGAAAATAGAGGTGGTTTTGCTCTAGTGTCTTAGAGACTGAGCTGAAAAAGAGCCAGAGCAGAAATCTTTAAATTAAGAGAAGCCTCCCCAAACCAAAATGCCTCTGTATGGTGGTATAGATGGAGTGGAACAACCTGGGCCCACCTTTAAGGCTCTTGGCCACGGAAGTCTGGTTGACCTAAAGCCTGTTGGTGCTGATGGGAGCTGCAGCAGGGATTCTGACCGAGTTTGTTATGTCCCTTTCCTCATCTTGGGGCTGGGGTATGAAGTCACCTGGGAGATGTTCATCACAGCTCATTTGAGAGCACAGACCCTGTGAGTAAGTTATACAGTACTGCCTGTTTTGGGGGAATGCAACCTCACATAAGGACTGGGAGCACGTGACAGAGACTGTGATGTTTCCCCCCTGTCTTGCACATTTTTTCCAATTGTGTTCAGAGCAGCAGAGAAATAAAGGACGTGTGAGGATTATTTGGGAATTTTCTCCTGGAAGTGCAGCTTCAGTCTTAGCTTTTTTGCTTTGAGATCTTCCTAGTACCTTCCCATCGGGTGCATCAGGTGGTGAATTTTCTTCACCTATTTGAAGTCATTTGGTATGTGGAGAAAGAATGAATCACAGGAGAAGCCTACAGCAATTAGCAACTCCTTTCCTCTCACCTTTGCCATAGCTAAGTTTTTTCCCTAGCACAAAGCCCAGGCAAGGCTTCCTACGCACAACAACGATTACGTAGATCACTCTGGATTTTGATTTTTTCACAGGCCATGAGCAAGCATAGAAGCTCAGGAGAACACTCCATTCCACAGGCATGTTAGTTATGCTCCTTTGGAAATCCCATTGTTTGCTGGTGGTGCCTGCCTTTGACTACCGGCGCCGTGCCCTCGTGACTCCGGCTGCCTTGAACCGCGCGGGGTGCCAGCAAAGGGGCATGAAACTTGGCAAACTAGAGAGGTGCTGCTGGAATCACTCGCTCCTGGCAGCTGGAGCCTTCACGGCAGCCTGCCAAAGCCAGGGCCAGGGAGGGCTTTGGAAGCTGCTTCCATCTGTCAGTGGAAGCTGAGCAGGTAGAGCGCCTGGTGTCCCCCCTTCCCCGCGTGTCCCCTGGTGTCCCCCCTACCCCCCGTGTCACCTGGAGCCCCCCTCGCCTGCGTGTCACGTGTGTCCCGGCAGCGTGGGGCCAGCGTGTTCCCAGGACAGGGCTGCTGAGACACGGCGTGAGTAAGGGCTCATTTGCATACAGACTGCACACTCATGCAGCGAAGAGGTTTCCTAGGCACAGGCTCATTTCCTCCTATAGGTGGGTTTGCCTTCACGTAGGAAAAACCCTACTCTTGAAGGCCTTGGACAGGACCCAGGTTACACTGGCATGCCACGATGCCATCCTGGCATGTTTGGGTCCGCCCAAGCCCGACTGCGGGGAGGCACATTCTGCCCCTCTGGAGCAAAGCCCAGTCTCTGCTTTGAGGTGCACTCACATATCCCACTCTCAGAGCTGTGCTTTGTTGACATGAGGTCTCACCCCTCCTGAAATGCCTCTCAACATCACCACTGTACCAGTGTCTGCACGGCTCCTCTCCTTGTAGGCTTCACCGAGGATGTTTCAGCAGGATCAGAGGTCTGCTTCAGTAGGGAGGGAGAAACCTGGAGGTGGTAAGTGCAGGGCTGAGAGCTCAAGTTGCCTGGGACTAACATGTTTCTGTATAAAAAAGAGGAAGAAAATTCAATGGTGTTTGACTATTGTTAAGTTATTTTAGGATTTAAAGAGATTAACATATCTTAACATGCATGAAATAGGGCACTAAGCATTGCAGCCAGCCAGCCAGTTTTCCCTCCCATTAGCAGAGTGGTGGCAAATAAAATAAAAAACTTCAAAGGAGCTGAACTGAAAAAAATGCATAAGACTGTATGAAAATTCAAAAGTGGTCCTACAGTGACAATATCAGAATCACATTTCAAATATCCTGACCCCTGCAAATGCCAAATTCTTCATTTCTCAGGTGTCAGGCACTACACATGAAGCCACAGAGGTGGTAAACGCTTTGTTTTGGAATAAACTGAGAGGAGGAGAGCTGAGGCTGCTGGGGGCCCTCTTGGCCTGCAAAAAGCAGCCTTGTGCTCAAGCTCACAGTGCCTCCACAAAAGGGATTTTCAAGCTGGCTCTGTCTCAGCCCCACTGCTGAGCACAGCGTCCTTTTCCTCCCAGAATGCCTGTGCCCACCCCCCTGGATGGGGGAGAGTTGCTCCTGTCCCTGCAGCCCTTGCCCAGAGCCCAGTCCTGGCTCTCTGAGGTTTTTCAGCCTGACTGGGTTGTACCTGTTGCCTGTGGCTGTCGTTGGCCACGTACCCACCTCACTGCTGCTGTGCTCTGCAGCACTGCCAGGCTGGCCGGCCATCCCAGACCTCTGGTGTGGCAAGCAGGGCACAAAGGCAGCCTCTCCCCAGCCCCTGACCTCTGCAGCTGGAAGTGGTGACTCCACACTGTACAACAGGCAGAAACCTGCAAAGGAGACAGACAGGCAAAGCATCAGAGAGGGGAGGCCGCGGGACAGCCTGCTCGGACACGGGTCTGACGCCCGTGCCAGGAGAGACACAAACTGCGTTTCCTTGCCACCACGGGCGCCAGATCAGCGCCGTGGCAATCAGAGATCCCCAGTGTCCATCGGTGGGCTCCCTGTGTCAGGGCTGAGCTCACTGCCAAAACCCTGGGAGGGCACGGTGACTCTTGCATTCCCAGACCGTGAGCCTGAGCAGCTCGCTTGGAAGGTGATGAATTTGCAGGAAGGGCGGCTGTGGGGTGAATAAAATCTGTCACGGAGCTTGGCATGGCTTCCAGCCTCTGCCAAAGGCAGGCTGAGCTCAGGGTTCCTGCAGAGGTGAGGGATGAGGCTGAGACACAGCTCCGAGATGGCTGATGCCCACCTTTTGTTTGCAAAGATAGGAAAACTTTGCCATAAATGTCAGGAAACTGAGTCTTGCATTAGTGATTAATCACTCCAAGGACAGGTGAGAACCTTCCAAAGAAACTCTGCATTTAAGACTAGGACTGACCAATGCCATGCATGTGCCTCTTTGGGAAGTCTGGTTTTCCAGCTTCCATTTCTAATCCAAAACAGGGCATTATGCCAAAAATATGATTATTTTATCCGTTTCGGAGGGGGAGGTGGTGCTCCAAATTTTGCATTAAGCAAATGCTGAGAGCCATAATTTCCACCTTTTTTTGGATGCACACAAAAATATCAGTTTTCCAAAGCTCAGAACGTTCTCTGCCTTTTTTAGGATGATCATAAACCACCGCTTTTCTCCAGGAAATTTCCCAGCTAACTCCCCATGGCCTGCCATAAACAAGGCAGGGAGGCTGTGCTCCCACCCTGCTCCGTCCCGATGCCCGAGCCCCACGGCTGCCAGTACGGGATGACGCTCCCGCCAAGACCTGGGGATCTGGGCGTGTAATCTTCCAGGTGGCCACTAGATGGGAACGAAAGCAGCGCTAGGAATGTCACGGGACGCCGAGCCTCTCAGGAATACCAGCTGATGGACGGACTTTTTTTTTTTTTTTTCCTCGTCTGTTTGATACGAATTCACTGAAACAACCTGGCTGAGTTGGAAAAAAATCCAACAAGCTTTGACCAGTGATGAAGCAGCTGGAATGAAATACCCAAGCTCAGTTATCACCGCAGAAAGAAAATCTAAATAAATAGGTGAATGTGCTTGGAGAAGAAACAACCCTGAGTGTGATTACCAGTCTGATTTCTGCTATTTGCCCTTCCCTCTTTAAATGCTCCTCTCCGCCTGGTGAGCGTTCACTGGCGCTGGGTGAGCTCCATGTGTTTGTGAGGTTGCAGGTGCTCTGATTTTGTGAGGTACTGAGTCCTGTTTCCTCCAGACTTTGCTTCTGTATCCTTTTTGCTGTCGAAACCTTCACCATCCTTTCTTGCTCTCACTGAAACTCTATTCTCTGATCTTCTGTCCCCTTATTACAACCCCTCCTCAGTCAGGTTTCCAGCGTCCCCCTCCCAGCAGTGACCTGAAGGCTTATTGCTCCTGTGTGTATCCAGATGGATGTCCACTCCCATCAGCCAGTTTTCTCTCCTAAAATTAACCTCCATTTCCCTGGACCGCACAAATGACAGCAGCTCTGGGAGAGGCAGCTGAACTGACTTCTCTTCATGTGCCTTTTCCAACTTCCTCAGCTTCCCATTATAATGAAGGGCATCAATAACCAGCCCAACAAACCAGACCAGAAAGAGTCACTTTCACAGGACCATTGGGAACAAATGTCCATGGACAAACGGCGGTTCCAAATTGTGTCTGGTGCCTGTTCACTACTGTATCTCATCTCCTAAATTCCAATTGGATTTTCCTTTCAAGAGGCTGAAGCCCTTTGGTGACTGGGTCAGAAGGATCAGACTTGGCATCCATCAGGGTAGGGCACAGAGATTTCTCAATATTTTTTGATCAGTTTTCTTAATCTCCAAGTTTGCTGGGAAATCTTTTAATCATATAGGATGGGATTATATCATGGGAGTGTTGGGGTAATTTACGTTTGGCACTGGCTTTATTAAAATAATGATGTCTATTTGTGCAAGACTAAAGTTCTGCATTTACTGATGAAACACCTTCCATCTATCCTTTCTTACGTCCATCCTTTCTTCCCTTCTTCCATCCGTTCATTGGTCTATCCACCCATCCTTTCTTCAGCACAGACACAAAGGATGACTGCTAGTGACCCAGGTCAGATATGCGATGAGTACATGACCTGTGAGTCTTTCCAGCCCACTTAAGCTCCTCTCTCCTCCCTGAGCTCCATCCCTGCCCTTCTCACGAGCAGCCCCGGGATGAGGTGCCAGATGCGCTGTGCAATCCGAGGCTTGCCTCAGCAGGGACAAGGACCAAGTTGTCCAAACGTCCTCCGCCTCTGTGATGTAACCGGGACAGTCACCGAGGCTTCCTGAGCTCCGCGGCTGACGCACTCCGAGGAAAGCCGCTGGGGGGATTGCCCAAGCCGGCGAGGCACGCGAAGGCAGCAGCCTTTGGAGCCAACGGGAGGCTCGGCTCCGGAGCTGGCTGCGCTGCCACGGCCGCTGCCCTGTGGGCTGCACAGCGTACTGCAGGGGGTGCTTTGAAGCACTGGGGCAGCCAGAGACACCGCGCGAACGGCAGTGCCAGCTTTGGTGCCTGGGCTCGGCACAGGCACTGAAAGTGTCCGTGCCTCAAGAAGTGATGAGGTGGGGGTGCCTGATGCTGCTGTGAGGACTCACTCTGCTCTCTTTGCACTTCTGTGGTTGGTGGCTGCTTTTGGAAAGGTCTTTCTTCCAACGCCCTCTTGAAACAAGTCAGCCACGTGGTGACCAGGGGAAGCAGCACCAGTGATGTCTGCACAAAGCCAGAGCATTTTGCAGGGTTTACAGTGAGCCTTCACATGAGCACAATCCTTCCGCGGGACACCAGGAAGGAGTTGTTGCCGTTGCTTTCTAGGTCAGACAGCCCCAGGCCTGAAAACAAGCATCAGCTGGCCTTTGCCTGAATCCCAGGAGGCTGGAATGAGTTTTGGATAAAATATACAGACCTGTGGGCAAGAATCCCAGGGCAGGGTTACCAAGAGGGCAAATCTGGGATGAGACAGGTTTGAAAAGGATGGGAGATGTCAAACGGAGCACCCCTGCAGCTACGGGAGCTGTGGCTGCTCGGTCCTCCAGAGAGCTGCCAGCTCAAGTATCCCAGGCAGAAACCCTGCACAGTGACTTGCTGGGTGCCCTGAGGACAGGCTGATGGCCACCTGTCACCTACCTGTACGATGAGAGGTCATCAGGTGGGTTTCTCCAGCACCAGCCTTAAGTCCCTTTCCCCCCTCCCACACTCCCTCTGCTGTGAAGCAGTTTGTCACGGGCAGGGAAAAACTGCCCTGGCCTGTAATACTCATGCAGCAGGCAAAGCCATTGTGTCAGGAAGGCTTTGGCAGGGCCACCTGGGAGACACACCACGGGTGCTCTCACCGCAGGAAAGAGGCAGCCAAAGGTGACTCTGACAGTGGGTGGTGCAGGTGAGGAAGAGCTGCACCAGAGGGACAGAGGTGGTGCCAGCAGAAACCATGGAAAGAATGAGGGAGGTTCATTCTCAGAGGCAAATTATTTGGGGTGTGTCCCCAGGACCCGGCCGTGTGGTTGCTGGACTGGCAATCTCCGTCCAGGCAGCACAAGCTGTTGAGGTGGCAGGCTGGTATGTGGCCCTAAGCTCCGCAGTTTCTCAATCATGTGCAGGAGTAGAGAAAAACACAGGTGCTGGAAGGGCTGCTGCGGGCTGGGAGTCGGATGAGCAACAGGATAGGTGGAGAAAGCCCAAGCCAGATCAGGACAGTCAGCTAAAAGTCAAGACAGATAAAAAACTCCAAACAAATCCTGCACAGGCCTGAAAGTGGACTGTTCCTGTTAGATGTGTCTGCCCCAAAGTGTAAGGCATGATAAACCCCAGGGTGCTGCTGTTACTGCAGTTGTAACCTTCTGCAAGAGCTGCAAGGGGTGTGTGGGTTTGAGTGCTGCAGCAGAAAGATGCATCTGCAGCTCCGGGGGCTGCTCAGGTCCCCTTTTGGGATTCTCCTGCCAGGTGGAGCAGAGGAGCAAAAAGGTCAGCGTTTGGGGGCAAGGCCTCTGGGCTGGGCCTCTCTGGGAGTCCAGGAAAAGTTTCTGGAGGATAAACAGGAACACGCCAGAGCAGTTCGCAGACAGGCAGGGAAGCCTGAGGGGGAAAAAAGATGTGTCACCACATATCCTAACTGGGTCACAGCAAGAATGGAAGGAGGCTCCAAGAATCGATTTTTGCCGCATCTTCCCACTGGGAAAGGCTGTGTAACAACGAGGCTGTGGCTGGGATTGCCATTAGCTGTCACCAGTTACCCAGCAGAACAGGTTCCTGTGTCACAACCGGATTACAGGAGAAGGAGAGAGGAAGTGAAAAGCTGAAGAGCAGCTAATGAGGGCCCTGTGAGTTAACCCAGTTAACTGGGAATGACCAACAATCCTCCTCTACTTCAATGCTGAAGGGGGACACGAGGGTCCAGGCAGAGCAGGAAAAACTTTGCACCTACCAAACTCAACCACTGACTGAGCCGGACTGAGGGCTGGGCCAAGACAGCCCTGTAGCACTGCCACCAATGCGCACTTAGGTCACCTCAGAAGGTGGCAGAAGGTAGCCACAGGCTACCTGCACAGACCCAGCACGGCCAGCATAATCCCTACAGGATAACCCACTGTTGCACAAGCCAAGAGATCACCGGTCTCACACCCACCAACACCCAACAACACCCACCAATGCAGCCTGCCTGGATGTCTGGCAGTGACCAGGAATGACGTAAAGGTTGGGCTTTTTCTCACATCTTCTGAAAGTGTGAGAAGGGATGGGATTAGCAGGGATGATTCAGGTGCTGCAAGAATCCTTCCTGTTCACAGGGAGCCAACACCTGGGGTTCAGCTAAACTCAGCAGGCCACTTTATCATTATCTTAGGCCAACAAGACATTTATGGCCAAACTCAAAGACTTTCCTTGCCCAGCTCCAAGCTGTACAAGGGATGCTGTGGCAGAAACTCTGTGGGGAGGACTCATGCTGGCTCCAAAGCAGGTGTCCTGCTGTAGCTACACTCGCTCCCTGAGCTGCCACGTGTTTGGGTGGTCAGCTGCAGAGGCTCATCAGCTTGTGCTGCTGCCTCCCTGCTGAAATCCAAAATACAGCCAGCACAACCTTCCTGAGGGTATGGATGAGCCAAGATCCGTGCTGCTGTCATGCAGTACATGTTGGATATGCTGCACTAGGAGCTGTCCTCTGAGACTTCCTCCAGTTGTGCCAATTAAAACTACCCCTTGGAACTAAGGTGCATTGATACACTTTATTAAGGGTACTGTGGTTTCTCTCTCCAAGAATAACTGCTGAGGCTTCAAAGACCCTGCTCAGTCACGCCACGCTGGGTTTCACTCTGAGATCACAGGGTCCAAGCACTGCCAAACCCACTAATATCCCATCTCCCCAAGTGCCTGTTAAACCTCTCCAGGGATGGGGCCTCCACCACTGCCCTGCGCAGCCCCTGCCAGAGCTGGACAGCTCTTAGAGTGAAGAAATTTTCCCCAATATCCAATCTAAACCTCCCCAGGCACAGCTTGAGGCCGTTTCTTTTGTCCTGTCCCTGTTCCCTGGAAGCAGATCCCAAATCCACCCCGGCTGCCCCCTCCTGTCAGGGAGTTGTGGAGAGACAGAAGTTCCCTCCGGAGCCTCCTTTTCTCCAGGCTGAGCTCCCCCAGCTCCTTTAGCTGCTCTTCACCAGATGTGTGCTCCAGACTCTTCCCCACCTCCCTTCTCTGGATATGCTCCAGGCTCTCAATGTCTTTCCTTTCATGAGGATTTGTTGATGAAGACACGAAACAGGACTCATCCCAGGACTGAGCCCTGGGGAACATCCCCACTGACAGGTGGCCAGCTGGAGGTAACTCCATCCCCCACCACTTGCTGGAATCAGCAGACATTTTGACTTTGTCTAGAAGTTTTATTTCAAGGAATACAATTGCTTTGAGTATATTCACAAGAATAAATATAAAATTCTTCTCTCCAGAGCAAGAAGACGAGTTTTTATAAAAATATATCTCTATTCCCAAAGAACCACCTCGGTGGGATTCCCTTTAGGAAATATTATTTAATAAAAAAATAAAACACTGAAAATAAAATGCTTGACCTATGCTTATTGAATCACCAAACAATTGAAATCTTTTAAAGGTTATAAATATTGTAAATATTATTAATAAAAATAACATTTAAATAGACGGGTAGCCACTGAGTCCATCCAGATGAACAGAACACTGCAGGAAGCCACAGCTTCTCCTATAGGGCACCAACTTCCTTGTATTCACTGGAGTTTGCTTGTCTCCTCTTGTTGCGGTACCTGGAATAGAAGAGAGAAATGTGAGTTCTGGAAAGCCAGTTGCTTTTGGGGCGTGATGGGAGTCGGGGGCAAAGGAAAGAAGGGAAAAAAAAGCTGTACGAGCTCCTCACATTTGTTTTAAATCTCTAGAATCTGGGCTCTCTCTGTCTGTGCTCATTTCCAGGTCTGACATCACTTGAATGCAGTCTCCTTTCTCGACTCTTCACTGACAATTCCACTTCTGCATTAAAGTCTTCCTGCTGGTACTAGGCTTGTCTTTGAGAAATCCTGCTGGTTACCATCTAGCTACCTACCAGGTCTGGGAAGCTGAGCTCTCCCTCTGGAGTTGTTCCACCTCCTCAGCTCTCTGACCAATGCTTACCATTAGTTTTTAGGCTGGAGAATGACTCCTGCTGCTTTGGATCTGTTCATGGAGAAGAGTACTGTCCCCCACGGTAAAGCTGGTAAGGCAGTGCTCACGATAACACACTCACCACAATAACGTACCAGATCAACAAATCAGCTGATAGAAATCCAGCTGCTCTCCAGCCCCTGATGCCCGAGGGAATGGCATTACCAATGAAAGAACCAGAATTTCCCTATTCCCTGTCTGCTCTCTCCTTGATCTCAACACAGCCTCCAAGCCAGACACGAGCCAGCCTACAGAGCTGTGAGGGTGAGCAGGCACTGGGAGTGCTGCTGCCTGTCCTGAGCGCTCCAAGCGCAGCTCAGCGGGTCTGTGTATGGAGCTGCCCGGTGAGTGCGGTGTTCCAGGCTCCCCAGGGGTGCTCAGAGGATGCCTGGCACCTCCAGCTGGCTCTGCCTCCTGGGCCACCAGGAGCACGAGTCTCACCTCCTGCAGATGTAGTAGCTGGCGAGAGAGAGGGCAGCGAGGAAGAGCAGGACCACGATGACGGTCAGTGCCACGTACTCCTTGCTGAGGGGCTGCCGGACGAGCTCCGAGTGCACGCACCGCACCCCGGAGAAGCCCACGTCACACCTGAGGGGGAGAGAGGCACAGTCAGACACGTGGCAGTGGGGTTGCACCTCAGCAGCTCACAGAGCATCCCAGGCTGCTGGCCTGCTGCTTCCTCAGGGACGAGACACTTAAACTGATGTAACTGAAGCCCACGTGGTCCTAGAGACGGCTGCAAATTGTTCAGGTAAACGAGCAATACCCTTAAAAATGCCTAAAGGGTCAATATTTTGTAGGTTGGATCAAAGGGGAGACCGTGGTGCTGTGCCTGAGTTCTGGATCTCATACTAGTATAAATGCAGATGGACAGGGAAGCACATCAGAAAGTATGTCCCAAGTCTAAGCTGGGTTGGTCTCTAATTTCAGGTGTTTGAGACTCTCACAGAGATCACTGGAGGCAGCACATGTGCTTAACACTTCCTTAAAGGCTTAACACTTCCTTAAATAATTCCTGTAGCATTATAGACATGGTGCTCCTCTTCACTTTCTTGGGAGCATTTAACACTTGGCTGGATAGGTGTTTCAGCTAAGTGTCAATGGCAGCCAGGGCAAAGTTCACCTCAAAGCCCACCCCAGGGAGATCTGCAGGATGAGTGGGGCCTGTCCATACCTGCAGTAGTGCTCATCCAGGTCCACGATGTACACACACTGCCCATGGAAGCAGTAGTCCTTCATTTCAGGCTTGCATCTCGTTATCCCAACTTGGGCCACACGCGGGCTGTTCTCTGTCTGGACTGCAAAGATATTTCATTAGCACCTCAGGATGTGGGCAATGCTGCTCAGAGAAAAATGACTCCCAAGGGCACCTCAGTGAGGCTGCCAGCCCAAGGAAGATGGGAACCAAAGACCTGTTATTTACCACCAGCTGTGCAGTACTTACTGAGCGCTGTTGTGCAGTTCTCCATTTCACCAGGCCCACATAAGGGGATCACTGTTGTGCCCAGGACTGCTTGCAATACGTAACCTATCAGAGAGTAAAAACAACAGTCAAAACTAGATGCATTTTGAGTTAACTATTTAAGCTGCTGTAGTAATTCATTCAAGAAGAACAGAAACTTCTCATCACGGTAGGAAAGACCCAAAGATGAAAGCTGAAAAAATACAGGTCTGAGTGATGTGCTGCCTACATTATATACGGCAGCCCAAAGAAACATCTCTGAAATACAAACTTATAATGAAGAACAAAGATTCAGTGGAAACCTGGTGTCTGTGACCACCTCTTGCCCACACTCTGAGTGAAACTGGGCAGGAACAGGCTTGGAGAGATTATGGGGAGAGGCAGGAATTAGGCCATTTGATGATTATGTTAGGTTTCTGACTGGTCTGGCATGGCACCTGTGCAAGGGAAATAGCCAGGCTTCCACAATTAGGCATGACAGTCCAGCATTCATCACAGGAGGAGTCCTTTTGCTGATCAAAATCAAGATATCCTTGACTCACAACAGCCCACAGGAAGAGTATTTCCTAGGAATCTGCAAGTCAGTGCAGCTGGTGACTCAGCACACCAGGTCAGTGCTGAGCCAGGCTCAGCACCCCACCACTGGCTTGAGAGACCACAGACCGCTCCAGGCAGGCTTAACACAAAAGCTGCTCTTTACCAGCAAAGAACTTCCTCAGCCCTCTCCTGGCTGAAGACAGCTGAAGGGCTGGACAGTTCCTGCACTGACACCCACTCCTTTGGCAGTTCCCTGCTTAAAAGCCCGCTTGCAAAACTGCTAACACGAGACACCAAACACTCCTCATCTGCCCACGGGCTTGGAGAGGTTACTGACCACGTTATGGACCCTGGGCCACTGTTACTTAGCAGAACACCAGAAGAAGCAGGCACAGCTTTCAGGTGTTCCACCAGGTAAATGAACATTTGCAGAGAGGATTCGAAAGGCAGCACAGGTGCCTGCAGTTTCATGGCTAGTCCATGAGGAACAGTGAATGTCTGCCCCGGCTGGCCATGAAATCCAGCTGGCTAAAACTCCTGCTGTGGTCACAAATTAACCTGCTCATGAACTGCTTAGTCATCAGCCCCATTCCACGGAAGTCTGTAATTTGTGTCTTTGGGCTGTTCGCCTCTATTAACTTGTCAGGTCATGCATGTCTAATGGAGGGAGTGTGCCTCCATAATTTCCCGATCGTTCTAATTCAACTCCAGTTATTAGAAAGTGTCATTACATCTCAGGGTTAAATCTAGTCGTGGTAATTTATGGATTTCCGGCAGCTCATCTACTTCTGGGTGATCAGTAGGCTTCCTTTATCCTTCACTCCAGATACACACGAAACCAGCAGGAATATCTAAGAGGGACAGGGCTTCTTCCTGTGTTTGCATTTTTAAAAACATCATTCCTCCTTCTTACCTCCCTCTGCAAAGCTAATAAACCAGATTTCCACCAAGCTCTAGAAGAAAGAGCAAAGCCCAGGTCCCCCAGAGCCAGAGCAACAGTAACAGATCCATGATGCCAGCACCTGTACCAGCTGGAGACTCCTGTGCCTAGTGGCATGACTCAGCAGGACCTGCCTTTCCCTCCAATAGGGCAGGACATGCAAGTTTACTTTCAGGGTGGGATTTTTTTTTTTAAGCAGCAGTGTGCTCACTGTAGATTGCCTCAGCAGCAGCAGCAGCAGTTTAACACTTCTGTGAGACCAGCCTGAGTTGCTAAAACCTAAGTTCAAGTGTGTGAAAGGAGAGGCCACCAGCTGTCAGACAGTGTCAGCCCAGGGACCTGGGGCCCCAAAAGATGCTGGAAAAAGATTTACAGAGCCGCTTCTTCTTCCCAGGAACTAGGGGGACATTTCAGGAGTGCTCCATGGACTAAGCTGCTCCCTTGGAAGGGAGGAGCTGTGGCATAGGACAGCAGCGTCCCCCTAAGGATACATCATGTCACAGAAAGAATTAAGGACAGAAATTAACAAAAGTCAAGGCGAAACCTGCCAGAGGTATCCCAGATACCCACTTGTTAAGCAGATGGATTAAGCCAGCTGAGGATCTCATGCAGCCTACACATTTCTGTCACAGTTTGCATGCTTCCTTGACCTGGGCATAACCCGAGCAGCTGCTTTTTAAGCTGAAGTTCCCAGTCTGAGACTTAGCAGAACCCGGCTTTCACTTGTGAGGAAACTCCAACCAAAAGGTCCATGGAAGAGACAGGTCAGCTCTCCTCTTGGCTCCAGAAGGAAACATGGCTTTCCAGTTAAAGCCCACAGCCCAGACATCTATGGGGGACAAATTAAAAATAACCTCCTCCTCCTCCTCCAACACCGCCCAAGGGTTTTCCCAGTCCCAGCCATGTGCAGGTGCCTCCTCCACCTGACTGCAGGCACTCGGGGCCGGAAAGGCTGGACTGCAGGCGTGGATATTTGCTGACACCCAGCAGTATTTGCTGCTTTTGGGCAAAGTTCTTCCTGTTCTGCACTGGTCTGTTTTGCCCTTTCCCCCATGCACATATTTCCCCTCTGACATCACTGGGAGGATAAGGGATCCGCACACAGCAATGGCAAAGGAGAGCCTTTCCCAGGATATTTATCAGATGATGCATACTAAACACAGCACCTGGGAGAGGTTATATTTTTATTCCTTCACTGTTCATTAAGCAAACACAGGGTACAAGATAAGAGTAATGAGGTGGTGGATTTTCATCTGTGTCTTGCAGGAATGTGTTACATGTCGTATTCCTACATCATAATCTCATCCGGCTTCACAGATATTCCTGCAAGGTTCACACTGACAGCACTTACTGGAACAGGAATAATGCTGCTGCTTACTTGTCCTTCCATGAGGGAAGAAAGGAAAATGAGGGCCAGTGACCAACTGCCTTCTCTTCCTGCAACCCCTGTCAGAGACAACCCACAAGGGTTAATCATCAGTTTGCCCACTGTGAGCCAGCTGTACTTTCCAGTGGCAGGATGACTGCCAAGGATGAAGGGTGCACATGAGAGATACACTCAACTGAGGACTGCTCTGAGGAGGATTTACAGCAAGGGAACTGTCAAGTTTCTGAGAGTTTAATCATTATTTGAGTTGGCTTTGTCTGTCACCGAGATTGCCAGTCCTGTGCTACTTCACATGAGTGGTGCTACCTCCCATCTGGCATCTCTGCACTCTCCCTGCCACAGCAGCAGCACCTACACCCTCCCCATGGGTTGCACTTCCAAAGCCCAGGTGACACACACCTGAAGGATCTCAGCCCATTTTAACTGCAAAGACAGACCAAGGTGCATCCCTATCACCTGGATTTGGACATCCAGGGCATATCTTAACTGTCTTCTGCCTTCTTTGGGCAAACCAGTAGGGAACATGGAAGTTAGCCAGTCTGTCCCACTGGCTTTGTGAGCATCCCTACTACCGCTGTTTAATTCCAAAACTGCAGACTTGCAGTTGTGGATGTCCAGGATCAGGTCACAGCAGCTCTAAGGCAGCCCTGGAAACACCAGTCTGTCATGGAAAGACTGGTGCTCCAAAACTGCTACAGGCCCACAGGATCATCTTCAGCACTGCACCGGGGCTTACCCTTAGGCAGAGATAATGCAGTTATGTGCACCCAGTCATCCCAGCAGTGCTTCCACCACTGATCTTACTCACATGCTGCCCCTGTGCCTTGGCCACACTGCTTCCCACCACTTGTGTGGGGGCTGAGGTCCCAATGCCACAAAAGCAGAAATCCCTTATTACTTCCAGCCAGACACATCAGCCACTAACACTTTCCCCATCATCAGATGCAGTGATCCTTATGCTGAGCCGATTTGCTGAGAGGCAGGAGAATCTGACACAGGAAAACATAAGGACAGCAGGTCCTGGAACTATCTGGTGAGTGAGCACAAGGAGATTGGTGCCAAGGCTCCTGCAGCAATGCCCAGAAAAGGCAGGGCCCCAGCTTGTCCCCACCACCTCTGTGTGTGGCTGGCACAGCACCGCGTCCCCTCAGGAGTGAGTGACATCTCTCTCCCACCACTGCCTTGCTGCTGCCCAGTCCCAAGCCCACAATAGCCAGGATATGAACCTGGCAAGGACTGTCACTTCAGTAAGGCTTCAGCCATTCAGCAGGAAACCTCCTCCAGTCTGGCATAACACCAGTGCCAGTCTTCCCAGAAGCACCAAGCTCTGCTTACACTCCTGCCCTGGGAGGGGAAGGCAGTAAAGTGCTCACAGCACTTGTTATGATGCCACCTAGCTATGACTAACCCATCCCTTACTATTAGATGTGTGCCTGCCCCGGAAACAAAGAAATTCATATACAGATCCATGAAGACATACCAGTTCCTACCAGTGTCATTTTTGGGCAAAGCATGGCTGACTCACAGACTACAAGATGTTTAGCCTGCTGTCCTGGCAAGTGAGATGCTGTGCAGCAGCTGCTCCAACAAGTGTTATGGAAATACCTGGCTAAGGTGAAAGACACAAACTCATACTGCAGTGGGCTTAGAAGGTGAGGAAAACATCTGTCCCAAAAGAGAAGTCTTGGGAACCGAGTTTGTCCATCAACCATGACCTCGAGCCCAACATCATGAGTGTGAGAACGTGCTTTGTCATTAAAGCAAGGCGTGAGTGTGCCAGGTCTCAGGACTTTGCTGCCCACAGAGCTCAAGTTGCCCAACAGGGTCAGCTCTCAGGAGTCGCCACTTGTCAGTGCCAGCGCCCCGTGGAGGTGTGTGACAAGGATCAGCTCTTGCATCACAGCACACCCAGGCCCCAGGACTCTTGATGCTCTAAGGATACACGTGCTCACTTGAGACTTTCAGGTAGCTTATGTCATACAATGGAGTAACACACTCCCAGCGAAGAGGTGGAGAAGTGTTGAGCAGAAGGAGGCCACAACCTGTTTTGTTATGATCAGGAAGTCTCTGCTGCTGTGAGGATTCACCCACTGAGCTCGCCCAGAGCATGGCGCGGGCAAAGGCAGCAGGACCGGGCTACAACAGGACAGCTCAAGGTGAAAGAGAACAGACCGCACTGGGAGCAGAGCTGGGGAGAAGGGAAAGAATGCCCACCTTCACTCAGTCACAGGACACACCTGGGCATCGCACAAGCAACAAAACATCCTGTAACTACACACCACAGAGTGTGCTGTGTGCTCCACTCCTCAGCTCATACAATCCACCCGGGTACACCTGTCAGCGCCCGGGACTCCGCCTCGGAGAGAAACCCATCAGCTTCACCCGAAGGCAACCTGAACGTTATGCTTCGACGCAGATTTCCCAGCAGCCAAAGAATGCCCCTGCCCCAGGACGCAGCACCCGATGCCCTCCCAGCCCTTGCCCGCGGGAACGGGGACCTCGCCGCTTACCGAGGAAGAGCAACAGGCTGCGGGCCCACAGGCAGCCGGCGTCCATCGCCCTCGGTCCCCGGGAGCAGAGGAGGCGGGAGGAAGGGAGGCAGCGGCGGCAGGAGCGGCGCAGCGGTGTGCAATCGGCCGGCCGGCCGGCCGCACTTTTATGTGCCCGCGGAGAGGCGGGGCCCGCCGCGGTGAC
>VZRH01003002.1:0-126098 GCA_013397555.1 Urocynchramus pylzowi | reverse complement strand
GGGCCGGGCCGCCCCCTGCTCTGCCCGCGGGCGATGCCCCGGTGGCGAGCGGGGACAGCGCCCCGGCCCGGCTGTCCCAGGAGCGGGGGGCAGCTCTGCCCCCTCCGGCCGTCGGCTGGTGCCCGGGTACGTTTGGTGTCCCTGGCTCCAGCAAGTAGCACTGCAAATAGTACCTGGGGCCGTAAAATTACCCGAGCCCTCTGAGAGGTCTAGCCCAGGCGCTGATGCCCGGGACTTCCCGGGGCTGTGGATGCCTATGGGGCATCCAACCTCGGGGCCGCTGTCTCTGCTTGCCCTCAGAGCATCCATGCGATGTGCAATGGCACGAGGCCCTGCGAACCCGGAGCCAGCTGCACAGGTAGGCCCTGCCAGCACACAAGGCACCACTGGGCCATTGCACTGCCATGAACACCACCTGTGCCTAAACCAAGGTTTGGCAAACACCCCAGGGTGGGCAGCTGGAAACTTGCTGGCCTAATCTCCCATCTCCTGGCATCTCTGAAGTGACCCTCAGCACACACATGCAGCTGGCAGGGAGCCCTGGAGCTAGGGGCAGAAATAGCTTATTAAGTTACAGCACAGGTACCAGGAATGCCAGCACCTCACCTGGCACCTGGGCTGGCCACAATGGTCTTGAGCTCAGGGGGTGTGTATGCCATGTTCCCCCGCCAGCCTCTGGCCTAATCACAGCCCAGTAGCACAGGCAGTTCCTAGAAGCAACACCTCTATCAGTTAAAGAGCAGCTAACAGCTACTTTTTAAAAAATTCCTTTCAAGCATCCTGTTGAAGCCCACGCACTGTGTCGCTATATTAGGCAAGATCTCGTTCAACAGTCACATCCCACCATCAAATGAGTGAGGGATCCCACCCACCAAATCCCTACTGCACACATTTGCCTAAAATATGAAGTGTGCTTCATCTCAACAAGCTGCTCAGAGCAATGATGGCTTACTCCTTTTCCTTTTAAAGGAAAAATCCTCTTCCCCTGCCTGACTGCTGTCCATAAAGGCACATCGATACCCAGTTTATTGTGGCAATGATAAGCCTATCTCACAGTGAAAGGAACCTGAGTATTGGCACTGGGCTGCACTGCACCAGCTGATGACTCAAGTGTCCCCAGTTTCTCTGTTTTATAAGCAGTTATTGATACTGATATTGAAGAGAGGTAACTGTAGAAGATATACTGCAGGATCCAGATATACTGCAGTATATCTTCTACAGAATACTGCAGAATATATCTTCTACAGGATACTGCAGAATTCCACATTCCACAACTCCATGTTCAGAATGCAGTTCTAAGCAGCAAAGACATTCATTCAGGGGGCTGCAATGGATCTGGTACTTACAAATCATACTCCTTATTTTGGGAGCATTTTCTTAGGTCTAGAGTGGCATGGAGATGCTGAAGTGAAAAAAGGCAGCATGTTGCTACAGAATTGTGTGTCACCACTTATTAATTACCTAAGTGGTATGAGAGTTGGCAAGATAAACGTAATAAAGCTCGGTGTGAAAGTAGCATTTAGAAGGATGCCCTCCACAGCAAGTGGGACATGATATAGCTGGAATCTTTTTCTGAGTCCCCTTTTTTCCCCTCTAATTAGTCACGCCATGCAGATGGTGTCTTTTTTGATGCCGCATGACTGTTTTTGTTGCTTCTTTAATTTGTGCTGATCCCCCTTATTAAGGATTTTATTGTCTGCTCTTTCAGGGATCATAATGAGTAAAGGAAGGAATTGCAATTATTAGCAACATGTTTCTGTGTGTGGGCTTACAGATGCCTTAAAAAGCAGCATCACCGAAGAACTTCCACTTTATAATTAATTTTACCCTTAAATTCCTGCATGATTTATCCTCTGAAGGGCAACATTTAATTATAGTCTTGTACCGGTACCCAGATACCAAGTAACGCTGACACAATTGGAGCAATTCATTGGAATTTCCTCTTTCAGATCTGAATATATGGAAAACAAGTATCACGGACACATCTTTGTTTCACCTTTCTGTAATGTGCTTTGTTTCACAGCGCCCGATTTCGCATTCGGCATCCCCGCGTGCGGCTTTCACCATCCCCACCTCCACGTGGAGGATGCCTCTCGGGGTAAGGCTGGCACACACCTTAAGAGCCAGTTTTCCAAGAGGCCTTGCAGCATCAATGGGGTCATTGTAAGGCAGGCTCATTGCATCCCACAGGTCCCGGTAGGAGCGACAAGTCTGTGCAATGCTGAGAGGCAGCGCTGGTTGGGCAACAGAGCATCACGGGTGCATCTCCGCTGCTGGCCTCGATTTCAGCCAGGGTGAACCGGCACGCCCAGGGCAAGGCGCCCAGGGATTTGTGCCCCTTGGCACCCCACCAGTGAGGAGCCCCCTGAATGCTTCGACATTTCGGGATTGTTTTCTTTATAAAGTGTAACAAGAATATGAGGAAGTACCTTCAGAACTTGTGCAAAAGACTTGCTTGCTTTTATAACCTTGCACCGCCTTAATAACCACCTTTAAAGAAAATGTCTCTTTACAAAGTACAGAGGCTCAGCTGAAGTCCTTGCTTCAGCTTGCTTCAGTCCCTTGCAATGTCTCAAGCATTCATCTCCCCTTCTGGGACACAGCAGCAGATTCACAGCAGTGATTATTGCCCGGGTACAGAGTGAGCCTTGTCTGTCAGGGTACCTATCAGTGATGGGGCACAGCACTTTCTATGAACAACATGCCTTTTTTGATTTAAAGGGGAAAAAACACAGATTAAGTGTATATTTTTCCTTGGTGTCTGTTTTCCTCATGAGGACTCGCTGTAGAAGAATACATGTGTTCACAGCAATGAACACAGCTACTTTATCTGTGTGTTTTTACATACATGGCGAGTGTCTGTACCACTTACTTTAGCTGTCTCCTGTAGGACTTGCACCTGGTTTTATGCATTGCTGCTGTGGGCATGGATCTGCGTAGGTTTCATCTCCTGAAAACGAGACAAATTTGCAAAATCAACATCTTTCCTTGCTAGAAAGTATTTTTGAAATGGAAAGAAAATCATTCCTAGTCTCGCGCTGATGCACTCATTGCTGTTACGCGCACGCGCAAAGTAACAAAAAAGCTGCAATTTCATAAATTCTTGGGAAAATCATCCAGAATTTTACAAACAGCATGAGTGCACATGTCAGTATGTCTGTAAGCAGGCTTACATACAGCAAGCTTTCACTGCACAAAATGAGAGATGCTCAAGAAATACTCCCAGAAGGTCAGACATCATTTGGAATGCACCTCATTCGTGACAGCATTTTCATTTGAGCTACACATGATTAATACTAAGTTCCCATAGGGATATAAAAGGTGGCATTGGAGTCACAGTTCAGCAGTGGGCTTTGCAGTGCTGGGCAGAATGGTTGGACTCAGTGATCTTAGAGGGCCTTTCCAATGATTCCATGATTTTGTGAAAATCATAAAGGATAAAAATCTTGAGACTCATGGGAACATGCCCTTAGGACAAATGCCCTAAGAAGGGAAAGTATTTTTAACTGGAATACGTAGATGCAACCAGCTGGAGGAAATGGAGTAAAGAAAAACCTTGAGCTAAATTACTCCGTTTAAAGGTCAGTTTTAAATTTGCCGTGAATGCGAGGGATGAATTAAACAACCACTCTCTCCTATAAACTATGAGAGTTCAAATTCTGCACCCAGGGCTGAAAGTGGCTGATGCCTCTTCCTGTAAACACAGCGTGAGGTCAAAGTTACTGGACAACATAGATGCTGTGCTATTAAAAAAAAAGAACAATTCCCCAGATTCACCGATTTCCTTGCCAACTTCTTGGGCCAGCATTAACCAGCAATTTAAAAAATAAAGAGAAAAAAAACCCCCAAGCAGCTAATTCTCATCCATCTCAGAAGATGGCATTGAAAAGGGAGACAGGTCTCCCAGTTCATGCTGCATTCCTCCCTAAAGGGCAGTTTTTAAAACTTCATTCTCCTGGCTTGTATGACTTTGCCATTACTCTCCCCTGGGCAAATCCTGAATGGCTCAACACATCTCACAGGCATCAAGAAGTTCTTAATGTTCAGCTGGTGATTTCCCTTTCCTAATTACAGCCCAGTGCTCCATGCTGAGCGATTTCTTAGCCTCCGAGGGGTTGAAGCCTTTCTCATTTGTGGAGTATTTCCATGGTTTCTGCCTTTACTTGGTGCTAAACAAACCCAAGCCCTTGCTGAGAGTGGTATCAAGCCAAGTGCCACCCCCACATCACTGTCCCTATATCTATAAATTGTTTCTCCTTGTTTGGGGTGAACCGTTTAGAACAATTACACAGAATAGAATAATCGAAGAACAAAGCTTGAAACA
Source organism: Urocynchramus pylzowi (assembly GCA_013397555.1). Classification (NCBI taxonomy): domain Eukaryota; kingdom Metazoa; phylum Chordata; class Aves; order Passeriformes; family Fringillidae; genus Urocynchramus; species Urocynchramus pylzowi. The sequence continues at coordinate 121,774 of VZRH01003002.1, read as the reverse complement.
GGACATTCCCCCACAGCATGTAGTAGGTTGCAAGCAAGCTGGGAGAACACCAGCCCCTTACCCATCAGTCCTGTGTGCTGTTCTGTCCATCAGCACCTCTTCTGAGTTTACAAAGTCATCTCTTGCACAGAACTTCTCATTCTCCAGGGACGAGGATTTACCGCTGAGAGACAGAACATATCCAAAGATGAAGATTGCCTTCTCTGGCAAGTCACCATGTGCACACATGGCTGCATCATTCATGCCCCTGATCAGTGGCCAGTAGAACTGAAATTCCTACATGGCAGCATGCCCCTGCTGGATGACCGTGTAGCCCACCCACTCGATGGCTCTGTCCAGAGAAGGGACATCCACCTCAGGACAGTGAAATGATGGCAAGCCCACTGTGACAGGGAATGGTGTGACTCACCAGCTGCTCTCAGGCTTTCTGCACAGCAGTCTCTCCTGGCTGTGGGCTCTCCATCTTGACCTTCCATGCCTCTCCTATACCTCTCATGGTGCCAGCATGGGGAAGACAAGAGTAAGACACTGTCAGTGAGAAGCACAGACCTGCTGAAGCACAGCACCAGCCTCTAAGGCCTGCGCTAAAGCCTGGGCAATATGTGCTGCACACACACCATCAGTAGAGCCCCTGACTCTTCACTGCTCCATCTGGGAATCCTGGCCGTCACAGGCTTCAGCTGCATTGGCTTCAATCCCTCTGGCAAGTTTATTTTGGCCCTTGATAAATATTTTGCTCTTATACCTCAAGCATATATGAGCAGGGGAAGGGCTGAGTAGCGGGCTGTTCCCCTGCCTGCGCTTGGCCTGCTGAATCCAAAGCAGCACTGAGCTGTGACTCACCCCAGGCCCTGCTCCACCACTGGGACTTCAGCTGCCTGCAGACTCCACGTTTTGGCTGCAGCACGGCAGTGACTGTCACCTGCACGCCAGCCGTGCACACGGGAGCTGGGGCACCCTGGACAGGAGGAATGTGTCATTAGGGATGATGGAGTAAACAGCAATCCACCTGAAACCAGCTCAGCCAGCACATGTTCCAGAAACCAAATCTAGGAAAGAGCCACAGGTCTCCGGTCTATTTGTTTGGCCTGGTAACCAGCACTAAGCACTGTAGCAGATGCACTTAGTGGAATTCCCCCATCCACTGGCATTATGGGACACTCCCACTACTGTTCTGATAATTACTGTTAATCATTACTATTACTGAAGTGACCAAAAGAAAAAAAAAAAAAAAGCAAAAGAAAAAAAAAAGCTGTAAGGATCAGACCTTTATTGTGCTGGCTGTTGTCATGCAGAGGTGATGAGACAGTCTGCCCCAGGGAGCCTATAAACACAGGTGCCCAATTCATCGCTGCAGTCATGTTTCAAACTAGGACACTGTGGTCCCCAATGAAGCTCTCCTACAACTCCAGCAGAAATAATCCATGGCACTCCCTCCAGCTCACATCAGCTGGGAGCCAGCCTGGATATCATGCTCTCTGCCTGCAGGCAGATGCAGGCAGATGGGAAAGAAGCTGATCAGGAATACTTTGACATTGCAACACCCAACAACACATTTCCATTCGGTGTTTTCCCTGACTGGGCCCAACCTGCTATAAAACCCCGTATTCTTTGATCTCCAGTGAATTCAGTACCACCAACTCTTGAGAGCCCATGAGTCACACGGTATGTGGAAACCTCCAGGGTTTGGTTTGGGAATGACCAAGACTATGTGAAATCATCTTCTAGTCACCTTCTCCTCCCATCAACGGTCTGAACATCATCTCAGGTATCCAAGTCTCCCTGGACACCGTTCCTAGGTTACGCATGGAAGAAATGGATTAGCCAACTGGGTACTGACTGTAAGCCACAGGGAAGGACTGTAGGCCTCTGTAGGGCTGAGAAGGGCAGGGAGATCTCCTGCACAGGTAGAAACCTTCTGCCTACAATGCTGATCTTTCCTCCCATGTATTTAGCTGGCTATCCTGGTTGCTGTCAGCTACCAGGATAGGAGACAGACCCCAGTTCTCCAGTCAGAGAGTTGGCTGTTCCCAACCTATCTCAAGAGTGCAGCCTGGATTCCACCCACACTAAAAAGTAAAATAAAAGGTGTTCATTGCCTGCATGTTTCTCTGCTCTCTCAGCAAGGAGCTGTGGGTTTGCCCAAGGGCCAAGGGGAGGTGAAGGCCCCGGCCCCAGGGAACTCGTCCAGTCTCTCCATCCACGGGTACAGAGGGTGCTGATTGTTTGAGGTGCAACTAGCAGATGGGACAAAACAGGAATCTGCAACTGGATGTCCTGGGGGGGAGGTGGCAGCGGCCATTTGGCTGACTGTGCCACTTCCCGCATAACTCCTCCGTGTGGTATCTACACATCCACCCCCTCATCCTCGTTCCTGCAGCTTAGTGTTATTTAAGAGAGGCAGGAGATTTCCTTTATGACACTGGGAGCGCATGCGTGTAAATCAAGTGGGACAGGACAAAGGCCAGGGCTGGGTTCAATTAGATCAGCGATGCTATTAAATTAACAACAGCACTGAGCTATGGCTGGCAGTTCTTGATCGATCCACCTGCAGCCAGGGTCTTTGTCCTTCGTAGAGGAAATCAAGGGCTAGGGAACAAGGATGAATTGGCCAAGGCTACCAAACAAAAATCTGGTCTTTGAACCTCATTAGACTTCTGAACAATAAGAGTTTCTCTACAGGATTTGCAACAGATATCCCTGAGAACCCCTTCTTCGTGAGGCTGCACATCAGATGCTCAGGATGAGACACTTTTGGCCCCTGACTTGCAGCGTGCCTACAGCCGAGGTCACCCCGTCGAGCATCACACACTCAGTTTCCAGCTCCACACCCGGATTAAGCTCCCCTGTCCAAACCTCCAAACCCAGCACACAAGCAGCCTGACATCAGCCTGAAGCCCATTAAGCCAGCACAGGAGGCGGCCTGTCTCAGGTGAAACGTGCCAGACCTGAGATCCTGTGCAGAACGCAGCTCTGCTCTTCTGTCTCCATCCTGCCTCCTCAACCCTTCCCCCTGCTTTGTTCCCGTAACATGCCCCTTTGTGAACCAGGAGAGAGATTTCCAGGAAGAGCTGCAGTACACAAAGCTCATTACCCATCTTTCCAAACCAGCCAAAGGGCACACAGGTTAACTAAACTAAACCAGAGGTCTCTCTGCAAGCCCTTTCCCAGCGTCCCACGCCGCTCCTTCTGCGCATGGCTGCGCGCGTTTAATTACAGCGGAGCGGCTTGGACTGCCGTGTCGCGGCAGCGGAGTAATGCCGACTGCATTGCTGCTGTCAGAACCGTCCTTTACGCACATCCGAGCAACAGCGCAGCCTCTGGGCAACGGCCTTCCATTGTTTACGTGGCTCCCGTAAACAGGATATCGCCAATTTGTAAACAGCCTGTCAGAAGCCCCTCAGCTGCACTTGACCGGTTTGATACATGCCCGTCTGCAGCGAGTCTGCCTCTCTCCCCAGGGCTTCACTGGTATTGTTGCACAACCCCTGCTGACCACGCATTGCCTCTCGTGGTACATACCAAGACTTCTACTTCGTGGCTTCTACAAACTGTTTGTGGAGTTGGGGCACTTGGAGAGCATTTGCTGGGGGATTTCAAGTGAAAGGAATGATACCTTACTGTTGGCATTATTTCCCAGAGGCTTATGCTGTGTAGTTCTCACTCAGGTAGAGAAGGCAAGGGAGTTACATTGATGGAATGCTTGTTGCTACATTTTTACCTCGAGGTAGGTGGTTTTTCTCTTTCATATAAACAACCCATTCCAGCTAAATTAAGACAGTGACACACAGAGAAAAATATAAACTTTCTTGTGAGTTTCTTCAGTGCTGCAAAATGGGGGGTTTTGATGGTCAACAATTAGATACCTGTCTGTAATCTGCAAATTTTCTGCAGTAAATCTAAAGATACCTTTCAAAAGGAAGTCATAACACCAAACTCTTATGTTTTGGCAGTGCATCTCAGGACAGGACCTCCTAGCAGAGCTAGAGAGAAGCTCAAAGTTCCCTGTGAGCTAAATACTTTATTGAAAGCAAGGCACACTTATCCCAGTGGGTGCAAATTTGACTAACTGGGTAGCCAGCTCTGAGGGATGGAGGTACTGCTTCCATGCAGAGGGAAGGTCCAGCTTGGAAGAAAACTGAAGAGCAACACTAAGAACTCTTGGTGTAGAAGCAGAAGCACTGAGTTGAGTCACTGCTCATTCACATGTGAACAACCCACTACTGGGAGTGTGCTGATGCCAAGTAGTCTGACAGGACATCCCTAGCTCCAAAAACAAGTGCCTTGAAGAACTGTAACTCCAGGCTACAATCATGGTACCATCAGGTCAGGTGCCAGCAAAGCATTCAGCTACTTCTCCCAGACTTTGGCTAAAAGGACAAGACTCTTATGCTATGTCACAAGCAAGAAAAAACATGAAGCAGTCTCATTTCAGTCTGATTCTCAGCATAACCTCAGTGGCGCTCCCAAAACCTTCCCAGGCAGGACTCCATTTTCTTCTCCTCTGCTCCTGTGAGTGGCACAGACTGCTCTGGTGTCATCCCTAGTGTCACCTGGAAATGTCAGGCCTGTGTTACACCCCTCTAACCCATCATTAGCACCACCGGAACAGCGACACCCGCAACTGAAATAGACGTTCGCTGCAAAGGAAATCATCAGGAACTTGTTTAATTTAAAACAAGGGCCAAAGGAAGCAGTGTGAAGTCCTGACCCCACTTGTTCTAGGGTAGATCACTGCATACTGCACTATGAACTCAGCTGGGATCCAGATTGCTTTGCAGATAGAGCAGGAGGAAGCTGTAACTTACACCCACTACAACTGTACCTACAGCCAAGGAGCGAGATAACTAAACGCCCTTGGGGAGATATGAGAGGCATTTGAAGCATAAAAATTGCTTACCTTTCCCTTACCAGGTAGGCAGATAAACACAAATGTCTCTGTTCAATAGTGCCTGACAGTCTGATGCAAGCCCTCAAAAGCAAAGAAAATTAAGGCTTAGAGCAAAACATGGTGCAAGAATGTGCATCCCCAGACAGAACATTCCCCTTTGTCTCTAAAATAAGCAGTTCCAGAGAACTGCACGAGTTGGTAGAGATGGTGGGCCCAGGGAGCGAGGGAGAGCAGAGGCCGGTGCTTGTGTGCAGGACACGGAGCCTGTGTGTTTCACACGGGCATTCCCAGCTTCCCAGGTGCTGCACTGTGTTCAGACTTTCAGTCACGTGGCTGCTGGGACACACACAGCTTACCGCATGCTAAGGGAGGGTGGGAGCAATTTGCTTTACTGCTCCTGCCAAAAGCCTCTATTACTATACGTTATGAAAGCTCTGGAGAGGCTTTCCTAAAACCACTTTATTAAAATTAGTAACACCCGAAACTCCCCCCAGTTGTTTATGGATGGTAGGGCTGAAGGAGGCAAAGAGCAAAAGCACAAGCAGAGGCAGAGAAGGCTCTGCTTTCTCTGCAGCATGACAGGCCAAGGGAGTCTTCACATACTTTCAGCTGGATAATTTCAGCTGGCTGCTGAAACACTGTCTGCTTCCCCCAGAGGTCACACTGGGAGCAAGACTGGTTTTCCATCTACAGATGTAAAGCCTTATGTATGGACTAAGTGCTGGTTTACCATACCCCAGCATCTCTGAACTACCTTCAAAGGCTGTAACACTTTCATCCCCGGGCATCCTTGTAGCTATTTGGATATTTGTGTGAGGACAGCAGGGAGGCAAGCACAGGGTCTGCAACTCATCAAAGATGTGCAGAGGCAGGGACGCCTACCTTGGTCCCTGTCCTCCTGCCCTTGTCACAGATCACTTCCTCTGTGGATGCTGAGCCAGAGCAGCACTGCTGCCTCCCAGGCCCCTGATCCTGATGCTGCAGACCTGATCCGTACTGCAGGAGAAGGGAAATTCAAATGTGACCACAGAGAGAGGTTTAAGTGTGGAAAACCATCAGGTCATTATACTCCCATGCCATGACCGCTGTCGCCTGGGCCTCCTTCCCCTGGGACATGTCAGACCCTGTGCACGGCGGGCTCGGCCCAGCAATCTGTGCTATTCCCTTTGCTCATCCTCAGCACAGGCTAAATCAACATTTGCTCCTGTCTGGCACCCAAACAGCTTGTTGCTTTACAAGAAACAGGAGCCACATTCAAGCCCAAGCCTCTGAACTAACAGGCCACCTGCAGCAGATCAAGCTGCTTTTGCACCATCTCACTCTTGGTGATATGTGGAAACCTCTGCTTGGACTTCTTTGGCAGTGACTTGCATTAAATCATATGGAACTGTAATTTTGTCTTATTTATATTCCTTGTAATTTCTATCAATTATCATTTTTGCATTCTGCACAGGACCATAGACCCTGGGAGAATTTCTGTGCAGAAAGGACTGGTCTAAAGCTCTGGTGCAGAAGAAGAAGACTGAGCAGGCCCTGATCTGCACCTTTTGCATACAGACCTGCACCTGTGCCAGGGCAGAGCCTAATTTCCCAAACCCTCCACAGGCCACAGGAGGGACAGGGCAGGGGGCTCAGGGGGTCCAACTCTCACTCACAGTGGTGGGGTTTGGGTTTCCCTGAGTTCTTTGAAGGATAATGGAATGTTTTCTGCAGGGCTTTCTGCACATGTACTGATCTGCATGAACCCAAGCTCTGGGTCAACAAAGATTATTTTTATGAGAAATAAAGACAAACTTGCTGTTCAGCATTACCAAACCAGTTGATATCTAGGGCAGAGCCTCAGCTCTTCATCATCACAAGGGATGGTATGCACATTAAAGTCTGAGATTTTTTATCAGACACATACAGGGCACCTCTGTCAATATTTGACCATGTTTTTCAATGTCACCTGGACACTGATCACAGAAAACATCATTTGGCATAAGAGGAATTCAGCACACAGCTTAAGTGCTGAAGGAAGGATGTGCAAATAATGAAGCAATGCACAGCCTTAAACAAATGCATTCCAACATTTGGAAGACAAAGGGAATTTGTCTCCCACCTGTGTCATGTTTTCTTTCAATGCACATACACAGAACTATTTGTATTGAGGGAGAGAAGCAGTCTCACTTCAAATCACTGAAATTATGGACAATGCACAGGCCCCAGGAAACCCTGTGGCAGCCCGGGACTTCAAGAGGCTTTACCCAAAATGTGCCTATACACACATACACATTGGGCCAAGTGCCCCTGAGTTTCCTCCTCCACCCAGTTTTCAACCTTCAAGTAGCATTCAAAGCACATGCTGTTACTGTTGTCTTACTGCTGTCAGGGTGGCTTGTATCTCTCCCCTTGTTCTTTTTATGGATCATGGTGTTTCTCACTCAAAAAAACACCACAAATAGGAATTTTGAAGGATCCCACAGCACTCAAAAGCCATAAACACCTAAATACCCATGGACTGAATGCAGTGCAAGTAGCCTGAATCTGCACCCACTGAAGACAACAAATGATTTATTACAGCCTGCAGCAGGGCTTGGAGTCAGGCCAGAGCTGATTGGGAAAAGTACAGAGCCCTACTTGATTGATGGTCTTGAAAAGCCTTCAGTGGAGGCATCCCACCAGGACATTTCACAAATCCTTAATGGTTTAAAAAGGAATCAAACTAACCCTTACTTGGAATCATCTTAAAATCCCTTTTGAAGTCCCTTCAGGCTGCAGTTTGAATGTGGCACCTGAATTGTACGAGGGCACCTGCTCCTGGCCGGGAGGCACCTCTTTTGGGTAGGCCAGGAAGGATGAGTCTGAAAGGAACTCTGCTGGGCCAGAAGGAAAAGGTCAGGGAGGAATGCAAGGGACACCCAACTGGGTCAGACCACCCCCAAATTCCTCACTGTCGTGCTGAGGTCACGGACACTTCTGTGAAGGTCTTGGAGAGTCTGTGTGTTGGTGTAAGGTCGTGCTCTTCTCCTGCGTCACTCTCCATTCTTCTTGGGAACAATCAGGAAGAAACTCCTAGTGTTTCTTGGCTCCTGCACACACTTTTCACGCACAGGGGAGCACCTAGCCCATAGAGAACATTTTTTTCCTGCTGTAATCTTGATGGAAAACGTCGTTAGTGATGGAGAAAGGAATTCGGGAGACGGCTGAGAAGTGCCTGAGGGAAAACTTTCATATCTATTTGCACAAGAGACATCGTGAACATGCCACCAGAGAAGTCAAGAGAAGCATTAACAAGGCAAGGGGAAAGGGCAAGAGAATTTCCTCTCTTTCAGCTCCTTGGGAGTCCTGCCTATGTTTCAGGGCATTGGTGTACTCTGGTAAACCCAGACAGCCTGAACTGGATGATTGCAGCAGTCATCCATCCTGACACTCAAGGCAGATTAAGCTACTGAAGTACTGGGTCAGAACTACAGAGACTTATACCCAAAAGCTCGGCACCTGAGATGCTGAGTTTCCAAAAATCACAAACACAGAGAAGGCCACTTGGAGGCCCTCCTTGAGTTTCCCTTCCTGAAGCATCCCTCCAAGAAACACCCATGAACATGCAACGCCACAGCCTTGAAAAGAAGGGGACAAGCACAAAATTCTCAGCCAAATCTTGCATGTTCTGGCACAGCCTGTAACTGAAGGTCCCCCTCCCACCCCCTGTCACTGACTCATCCCACCCTGCTTCCCCCACCCAGAGGGGGCAGACCAGGGATGCACTCAAGGGAAGCGCTCGGGTCCTCCCTGTGGTGAGGCTGCCACGGCTCCCTGCGAGTCCCAGCTGCTGCCCCACAGCCTCAGAATTCGGCATTGGCATCTATTAAGGCAGCTCCTGGAACAGCGCTCACGGCCAGACCCGCTGCCGCGCTGCCGAACGGCCGGCACAAGTCAATAAAATTCCATCCGTGGCGGGATTTGCCATAACAATGGGACACAAACACTCAGCCTTACGTACTGAAGTGATGTCAAACAAATTAGCTTTGCCCGAGTTACTCAGACATTCTTGCAAAGCTCGGCCCTGTCCTCTCGTGTCTCAAGCCTGGCTGTGCCGTTTGCCAGAGGGAGCTGTGGAGAGGCCGCTCTGCACAACAGCCTTGGAGAAGGAGGAGAAAGGAAGGTTCTTGCATTCCCTGCGCCCCCCAAACAAAAAAACACCTGAATAACAATTTAAAAAAAAAAGCAAAGAGCATAACAGACTTGGAGTGCCAGGGCCCATGCTCTCACATTCCTGTAAAGAGGATCATAATGCTCTCCTTGGCTTGGGAAGCTGCAGGTGATGGCAGATGAACCGGCACACAGCAGTAGCGCTCCAAAAACCGGGTTTCCAGGAGCAAGTCAGGCCTGAGGCAGCAGGTGTGGACACCCAGCTCTGGGCTCACAGACATACCCTGCCTAGGAAGCTGTCCCATGCTGGACACCTCAGGCTGGCTCTCCACCAGCCAGGGGCAATGCTGCCATGCCACATTTTGGTCAGTCCTGGCCAGGAAACACAGCTGGCATTTAAATATCAGGCATTCAAAATGCAGTAAACTGTATTTCTGCTTATTAAAGGACAAAATACCTTCATAAAGAAATGCCGCTAGGGAATCTATACAGGGAATCTTCCTTGCCAATATTCATCAGATAAATTCAACAAGAAGTTTTGATTAAAAATTAGCATTTACGTGACTCGGCCTTAGACATGGAATCAAAACCTCATCTTTGGATACCTTTAACCTTTTTCTGAATTAGAAAACTAAGCCCAGAGCTAAGGCAGGTGACCATTCACAGATGGCCCTAATTCCACAACAGGGCAAAACCCCCAAACCATCAAATGGAAAACTCCCCCAGAATGGCTATGCACAACATGCCTCAACTACCAAGACCAGCTCATCCTAAACTGCTCCAGAGAATAAGCATTCAAAGCAGTTTTAACCCTAATTTGTCTGTGAAACTGTGTCTCATAGGCTATTTTTATGTTTATACTTATGGAAAATGGAATTAGAATTTTAATTTGACTCAAGCAACCTCTCATTTAGAGGTTTGCTTGCCCACAGGCCATGGGCTTCATACCAAGTCAAACCTTGCTCTCAACCAAAAGGAGCCTGTGCCCCAGCAGCCACACAGAGGGAGCTCTTCCCACCTGTGCAGCCAAGAGCCAAGAAGGGCCTGGAGTAGCAGAGCTCCCACAGCAGCCCAGTGAACAGTTCCCTCTCGTGCACCTCTCCTCCAGCTCGCCAAGGTCTGCTGCTCACAGAACCTGCTCTCGCTTCCACTCAGTTCAGCGAGAGTAGGAGCAGCCCCAAGTCTAGTCATAGTACAAGATTTTATTGCTGTCATGATAATTAATGACTACTTACACTGAGATTTTAATGGGTACCTGCACTTTTTTTTTCTGTTTGTTCCTTAACTGGGTCATACAGGAGGAGTCCCAAGCGGTTTCCTGGATTTGCAGTACAATAGGGACCTCTACAGGCATTTCCCTGTTCCGAGCAAGGTTCAGGACAGGTAAGAGCAGCCACACCAGAGCTCTGTGACACACAGACCGCAGAGCGGCCAGCACTGGGATCCGTGCCAGCATTCACTGGAATCAGCAGGGCTGGGAAGACCCTGCCTATGACAAGGCTGGAGCTGACTGAATCCAGCCTTCTGATTATTTATCGTGCAAATTGTCTGCTTTCAAACACTTACAACTTCGCCATTACACTTTTCAGGACAGCTCTAAAATTTAAAACACTAACAGTAAATCTGCACTCACATCACACGAGAGAGAACTGAAATGAATATTCAAAAACAAACTCCTGCTGTTTGCCATCAAACTTGCATCCTACCAAATCTGACCCATCTTTCCCCTCTCTCAACACTTACTGTGTTATTGATCTACCCAAGCACAATTTCTTAAAAGAACTCACAAATTATCTACTTTTTAAAATGGTTTGAAGTCTGACATCTCTCCATCATGTGATGGAGAGATGTCAGACTTGCTTTAGTTCTCCTCAGAACATCATTCTTAAAGCCTTGCTTCCTAGGGATGGTCTAAAGGAATCCGTTAAGAACTGCAACCTTCAGGGGTGACAGGAGTTATTCTGAACTTAATTATGACATCAATTTTATTACCAAATTAGCCTTCTCCTTGTGGCATGCTACAGGGTATTTCATGGACCAGCAATGAAACAAAACATATAATGGGTGTAAAAAAACTACAAAGCTCTATAATTTTGCCGAGAGGAATATGATTTTTTGGTTTTGGGGTTTTGTTGGAGGTGGAGGGGAGAGTTGGGGTGGGGTTTTTTTGGGGGGGTGTCTTGTTTTGGTTTCTTTTTTTTGCATGAAGTTGAGAGTCACAAGGAAGTGACCAGTTCCACAGCTAGTTCTTAGTACACAAACACCAGGCAGGACTGCACTGTTGCAGCAGCACAAACCAGATTTGTACTTTTACTCTAAGTGGGTGGAGAAGAAACCCTGGTGTGTCATTATCCAAATATACTGTGGGTTACTAGGAATAAGAGACAACCTCCAGGGAAAAACTGTCTCCTACCTGCCTGTCAGCCACCAGTGTGCCCCAACCAGCAGGCAGGACAGGGACACCACACACTCAGAGCATCAATCCAACTCCTTACACTTCCCTCCAAAACCAAATCAAGTCTTTAAAGCCATCTTTTCCCCAGGCTTGCATCTCACTGTTTGCAACAGGCTTTGCTGGGATCAGGGAAACTACAGGCCACCCACACACCTGAGCAGAAAATGGGAGGTGAATTCAGGGAAGATGTTCCAGTGGCAGCCCAGCACACCTGCACAGTGGCTGCAGATGCCAGTGGAGCAGGTTCAGGGCTGGGTGGCTTAAGGGCAACCCAGCCTGAGAGACGTGCTGCAGGAAAAGCCAGTGTGGTTCCACCAGCCTGGATCATTCACAGGGCAAGTGCTCTGTCCTTCAGAAAGGAATATCCTGGTCTTTGATGTCTCTGGCTTGCCCCTGCTGAGCTGCTGCCTCTCACAGCTGAGGCAGCCCTGCCTCAAAGTCACACAAACGCAGAGGCTCCTCTTGAAATGACAGTTTTTGGCACGTGCAGCGGGAAAGGGAAGAAGAAGCCTACGACTCTCTTAATTATGCCACTACAGAAAGAGTCTGAGCCCGATAAATGAGCTAGGAAAGATGATCCTGATCCTCTGACAGGCCAGTCCTGCAGGAAATTCAGCACTGTAAGCAGCAACACACCATTCCAGGCTGGCAGCATCTGTCACTTATCAAGGAAGGGCTCAGCAGGGCTGACTCCCTGAAGCAATCTGAGGCCATGCAGATTCCCTCAGCCCAACTGCACTGTGAGTCACTTCATGCAGCACACAGCTGGGGCTTGCTCTGAGGCTGTGCTTCTGCAGGGCAGGCACACAGCACCCAGGTGGCGAGGAACACACCGTGCTGGAAGCAGTGACTCCACTTGGAAAAAGAAAACTAAAATAAAGCAAGCATCTTCTTTTCCTTCCTGCCTTACCTTCTTCCCATCTTCATCTTTCCATTTTATTCTCATTCTGTCCTGACACCAAGTCTCATTTTGCAAGGCACAGGCTTATCTGTTACTTCACTCTCCAGTTTTTCTTCTGCTAGCAGAAAAATACCAGTAAATGCTCACAAGCTCCATAGCCACCTTGAAAAGCCAACTACAAAAGCATATTTCACTATGTAGTCCCCTGCAAAGGAGAAGAGCTGGTCCTTGGGAAGTGAATCCAACACTGGCAATGTGAGCACAGGAAGAGAACTCACTGAGAAGAGGAAGATTCACTCACGTGACAAAAACCCTAAGGCTTTTCATCCTTTGAATATTCAGCTCTAGAGTTTTCTCCTGAAACCAACAAGCAGGATCTCTCACCTGTGTTTTCCTAATAACATGCACATCTTCCATTTCCATGTGAGATGGGTGAAGGGTGTTTTTTGTTTGTGAGGATGTGCAGACTATAATTCATAACTAATTGCCCTCTCACCACGTATGTGTAGCAGAAAATGGTGGGGCCACTACCGAAAGCTGACTTGAAGACTGGGAGGAGCACAAGTTACCCAGCAGTGGAACCTAAGAAAAGGTCAGAAGAATAGAAAGAAGCAAACAGTGTAAAGATTTGAAGATGTGACTGGACATGAGGAAGACAAAAAGGCTGAGAGCTGGAAAATACTGGTGTCAATGTGCAGAGGAGCAGTGTCCATCCACTCCTCACCAGCAATCCTTTTTGTGTGTGCATATGCTGCTTGCTCCCTCTGTTACACGGGATTCCAGGCAGTGTGTGATGTGCTGTTTTATTTACTGGTATCACAGAGCCAAGATGGCTCAGCCACCAATCAGGATGCCCACATGAGAAGCCCCCTGAACTTCAGACCATTCAAGTGCCACACGCACCTTCACCCTTTCAAACACATTCCAGCATTGTCATCGTAGTCTCACAAACACACATTTTTTCCAACAAACAAGATGCACCCTTGTTGTGAAAATTAACTCACAAAACAAAGCAACTGAGCTTTCAGCAGGGCACCTGAATTTAGGAGCCAATATTACTCCACAAGACCTCAAAGTACCAATTGCCTTTCTCTGGTGGATGGCTGAGCACAGCAGATGAGTCCATAATGTGCAACAGCTGAAATGAAAATCTCTGAGAGCCATCTCTAGTCACATCAGCACTGGCAAACACTCCAGCTATCAGTGAGACTTCCCTGTTAGTGCCACCATCTTCAGAATCAATTTTCTTCCCTTCTCCTTGAGCCAAATCTTTGTACTTTCCCAATTCTTTGTAGATAAGGTGAATGGAACCAAGCATACAATACACAACCTGTTAGTCCAGGGTGGAACTGAATCCCTAAAATAATTTCTTTCTTATTTCAGTGGTCACATTGTCCCCATAATGTGCAAATGGAACAGAGAAAGTCTGTTTTCCTGGGAAAAACTGTAGTGAAGTTTCATAACGAAATTCCAGCTTCTCTAGCAATTCAAGTCTTGTGCAGAAATCAGGGTGCAGCAAGGCAATGTTCTGCCTGAAATTCCATGGAACTGAGGAGCTGCCTTAAGATGGTTGGGAAGAGGAGAGTTCTTTGTCACAAGCACACTCCATAATCCATTTTGATAAAGGTGTCTGGTTGCTTTGTTTATGAAAACAGTAACAACATGCCATGCCCAGAGGTGTCATGGTCTGATTTTCCAGGAATTGCCTACTCTCGATTTTCTAATTTAAGGAGGGTTTTGAGAACCAGACATTTCCCTCAGTCCAAAGCATTTGTTGTCCTTTATGGCGCCAGAAGCCCATGCTTGGCCCAGCACACCAAAGGTAACCTTCGGGCTGGGAGAGGGCTGTTTGTCCACACACACAGCCAGCAGACACCAAAATTAGAACCCAAGTGGCCAGTGGTCAGTGCATGATGTCCAGAACACAGCTCCACTGTGAGGGAGGTGGTGCTTATCCTCCAGAGAAGAAAAAAAGAAAACAAAACCAAACAAACATACAAAAGACCAAAGCAGAACACTGTACGAGTGCTTGAAATGACTGAAAACAGCTAAAACCAACCAGTCCTCCGCACAGCAAACACCGGGCACAGGACAGTGCCCAGAGGCCTGCCAGTGTCCTCAGCTGCTTGGACCTGAGCACGATCCACCCTCACCCAAGAGAGGAAGTCTTTCTTCAACAACACACAGAGCCTGTCAGTCCTGCGGGAGGTCCCTTGGCGCGCTCCTCTGCCGCTCCCTCGAGCTCATCTCCTCAGCGAGGCCGGGCTACCTGTCCGATGGCGCGGGGGGCCTTCCTCCTCAGCAGGCAAACTGGTGAGCCTTCCAGCGCCAGGGCTTCACAACGCCGTCTCACCCACGCACACCTTGTAGGGGGATTTCAGTTTCCTGCATCTAAAGCAGACACCATCACGTGATTTGTATCAGCCAAACCCGAAACTGCAGCAGCCAGCACAGAACCAAAACCTAACCCCCTAGCTCACTAGCTCAGGCAGCCCAGAGGAGCCCCACGGTTCAGACAACTGCACCACTGGCCCCACCAGTAGACCAGAAATCAGAGGCATAGAGTGTTAGTTCCTTTAAGATCACACCACAGATTAGTAGCAGGCAAAAACACTATCCCAGTGCCCTGAAAACACTGCCCACTGAAATTCAGATCAATGTAATCAGAAGGCTCCAGATTTCCCGTACCTCTTTCTTACGTAGCAGTAGATGATGGCGAGTATTCCACTGGTCAGTATTCCTATTCCAATTCCCACAGCAATGTAGCGCTCATAAGAATTATGTGCATATGAATTTAGTGTTAAATGTTCACACCTCTCTCCATTATAACCTGCAAGGCACCTACAAAATAAACACAAATCATGCAAAAATTATTCAGAGCTTGTTTTGCTTTCTATTTCAAACACACATTAGTTTTCATCCGTTTTGAACAGATCACGAGAAGTCTAAACAAGGAGGGGCTGAACCTAGTGCTCACTCAGAACCTCTTCTCTCCACCAAGACTACCAGTTGTCCCAGTTTATCTAGGTTAAAGCTAGCTTGAGTACTGCCATCACAGCAACAACACATTCTAAACATCCCCTGGTTGTGCAGGGTGCAGACCAAGAGCACTGTGCTCTGCTGATCCTCAGCTGCTGTAAAGTCTGCAGAGGCCAAGGCTGCCCACTATGCATCCTAGAGAATTGTAAGGACACCGTGGTCCTGACTGGTATGTGGTTGTGGGAGTCTAAGCTGTATGTTGGAAGATCTTGCTCCATTCTTAGTACTCACTGCGAACATCTACTGACTCCTCTACTACCAGCTCCAGTACCAGCTGTCATTTGTGATGGCACCATGGCAGTGATCTACAAAGCTGTGAATTCCCCCTCTCCCTTCCTTAGTTTTACACCAGCACAGCACTACAGCCTTGTTAGCAGTCCGAAGGCACCCCAGCACTCAGGTCTGTGCCAAAGTTTAATCCTTCAACTACCTGACTGACAGTGTGAAGCTGCACACGCAGCACCTGAAGAATCAATGCCAGTGTCATTTCTGAAGAAGGATATAATAGGCAGAGTTCCTTACTTGCATATGGGCTTCCTCAGTTCGCTGTGGAAGGCGCAGAGCCCATTGATACAATAGCTGTGGTGTTCCTCGAGGCAGGTCTGCATCAGCTTCAAGAGCTTTGGCTGCTCTGTATAATCTACTGTGAAAGATGAAAGCCATGTTACCTTTAGGACAAAACATCATTTGAACATATTTTCCCACCTGGAGCAGAACAGACACTGAGCAGCAAACACTGTACATCAATTTACTGGGCAGTGTATTGTGAGCTGATTCAGTCAGCACTGAACAGAGCAAGCTTCCCAGACAGTCCAGCACAGCTTTGAGAAAGCACAAACTGTAAATAAATCACTTGCTCTTGAGGAACATGTACAGAAATAACTATGGGAGATTCACACATCAGCACTACCCAATCTGCAATCCAATCAGAAAAACCACCCCAGCAATAGCAGGGATTTAGGACACAAGGAGAGCACTGCATTATTCTCAGTATCCTTCCCAGTCTGAATTCAACTAATAATTAATGTTTTCTTTTCCTTGTCCCAAGACAAACTACTGCACTTCTAGTGCTCCTGCCTGCCAGCTCGGCAGCAATGGATCGGGATGACTGGTGGGACTCCTCCCTCCCCTCCCTTCTCCATGGTTCAGTATTAGCCAAGTGTCTCACGACAGTTGTAAGCTGCCAAGACTGCCTGGATGGTTTTTCTGTACAAAAGCACAGCCCATGACCAGCAAGGTTCTGAACTTGTGCTGAGTCCCACGCAAGCGGGTCAGCAAGCACACTTCTTGAACAGAAAATGCTACCTTATTCCCTTATTCATGGTGGTTCAAATGGGAATAAAGAAGTCCTGGGAACAGGGTGCAGGTGGCGAGGAGAAAGCTCCAAAGCTTTGCCATCACTGCAGGCATCTGTTCCAACTGGTCTCTCTACCCAGTTCCAGCAATCACTGGTGGGGTGGGGTGTCCAAGCAATGACTTGCTATTTCAGGGGACTGCCTCAGTGACAGCTGAAGGTGATTTCCTAACCAAGTGCATGTCAACAGCAGCTTTCAATTATGACCACAAGAAAAATAACATCTTGCAGCAAGGTGACGTGGTCTGCTCAACAAAGGTGACTCAACAAAGGTACAGCAAGCAGAACTCTTCCTTTCTGACTAAGTGCTGAATCAAGGTCTGGAGATAGTACAATGGTTCCACGACTGTACTATGGACACAAGCCTCAAGCCCCCTTGAGAGCAACTTGTGATCCCCCCACACACTTTTCAGGATTAACAGCACCAACCCCCTAAATTCCCAATCAAATTCCAGTCTGAGCCATTTAATGGCAGGAACCTCCTTTGTGTGCTCTTCTAAGTAGTTTTGGGGGTTTTTTTTTCTTCCTCCTCTCTGCAGCTTTATCAGAGGTGACAAGCAATGGTGACAAGCGTGCAAACAGCTGCTCTCGCTAGAGCAGCTCTCAACTTCAGCTGTGAATGATGTGGCTTGGACACCCAAAAGGCATGATGCTATCACTGACACTCAGATCAAGCAATTCCTTTGAGAACAGTGTCTTTCAAACCTGACAGAGTAACCAGACTTGCAGCTTAGGAAGAGACTTAGGGAGAAGAAGTGACAACTCAGATCGGCTAGAAAAATGACATGTTGGCTTACTGCACTTGCTCAGAAAAGCTACAGAGGTGGGAGAAGCATGTCTTGTTTTAAAATGAACTTCTAGTGCTTGAGAAAAGGATATCTTATCCATCCTTCCATGGAGAAAAAGTTACCCACGGGTTTCTCCTCACACTGTCAGGCCTAGAAACACAATGCAAGGGAGGAAGTTGGTGCTGACTAAATAGGAGCTCCAGTATCCAGCTCTGGCCCTTTCTTGGCTGGCTCTGGGAATGCTGCTGACAACCTCTGGAGACAGGCTTGCTAGCTAAGAGCACAGTCAGCAAAGGACCAGGCCTTAGAGGGACAGACTTCAGGAAGAAGTTAAGAAAGAGCAGTTCTCATGAAGAAAAGACAGATTTTGGGATAAGAGATGGATGACCCTACTGGCTGCAGAGGAGAACTGTATGCTGCTCTCTGATGAGGAAAGCACAATGGAAAGCATGTGGTCAGCAAAGCTGCAGGGCCCAGCATGCCAGTGAGATCCAGGGTGCCAGGGACTCGCAAAAGCCCACTCTGGTTAGGACTAAAGTACCTGCAGAACAGCTACCTAAGCTCTGCAGGGAAGAGTTCCAGAAAACAGACAATGGCACATCCATACTTTCTCCCAGGAGCCTCCTCAAACTCCTGGGCACCAACTGTTTTGACTCACCATTTCAGCACAAATTGTGCTAGAAAAATCACTAAAAATACCCTTCAATGAGAGCCTTTAGCCAGCATTTCCCACTGCCCAAAGTACCACTCTTTTGCTAGGCCCTGAGAAGGTGTCTAATGTACAGGTTTAGCTTCTCATTTCCATCTCTTCCACGAGGGGAGGAAAGAAAATAAACATGAGGAAGGTACAAATTCACACCCCAGAGGCACAAAATCCCCAGCCACCTCTACCCCAGCTTCGACCAGGTGGATTTCCACATCCCAAAATCCCTCCTTGCTCATGCCAGCGCTGCCAAGAGGTGGCAGACTTCCACCTAGCCACATCTGCAGGAAACCTGGCTTTGCGCAGGCACAGGAACCTCTTCCCGGAGTGCTGCTGTCATTAGAAACCCCGGTCAGCCTGGAGCTGCAGCCTGCCTAGAAAGCACTTGAGACAAACCAACACATTCCTTCGTCGCCGTCAGGAGGAACAGCTTCGTCCATTGCGGGTAAGATCAGCTATTAAGTCTCCACACAAAAATTCCGTGCGCTAATTATTTTGACATAGCAAAAGTACAAATTACCTCTGAAAGAATGAGTCTCGAAAACAAAAAGGATGATTTCCTAGTCTGCCCCAGAGCGTTATGTTAATTCCTATCATACTGTCCTCCCAGATACTAAACAAGCTGTTGAATAAACAGGCCCATGTGCCCTTTCATGTCACGTGAGGAGAGAGAAACATGCCGTGTAAGCACTTGACAGCTGCCTGCAACTGAGTCATTCAAATAGATACACCTGGCAAGATCTGACATGAAATCAGGGCTACAGGTACTTGGAAGCCTGGGCTTGCCAAAACTAACAGACTGGCAACAAAAGGAGTCAGCCAGCAAGACCACGACAGCTCAGTCCCTAAGTATGGTGCATCGGGGAGGAAAGGCAGTGGGAAAGGGGAGGCAGGGAAGGGCTCAGTCCCAGCTCCAGGGCCTCCTTTATGGGCTGCACGGAACCAGCTGACGGCAATCAAGAGATTCCATGTTTTTCCCAGGGCAACCAAGACCTTCCCTACTCCTGGCTGCCCATTTTACAAAGGCTCTCCATCAGCCCCAACACCGCCCAAAGTTCTTTGTCCATGCCGTGCCAGCTCCCAGCTCCTCTCCATGACCTTTCCCCCTCTCAGCTAATCACTGAGCCTGAAATTCCCAGCACTGGTGACAAGTAAAGCCTATGCGACATAAAAGGAGGAAATAGGACCAGGCAAAGACATTGAGCAGAAATAAATGGTTTTCCACAAACAGCACCTCAGTCCCCAAAGGACTTGAATCCCACAAGAAACTGCCTGTTTCTCCAGTGATACCGAACCAGGAATTCATGTTCTTAGAACTCAGTATTACTGAACCCTGGCAAGTAAACTTTACTATCAACTTACAGTGCACAGAAATAGAAGCTACCAGGGAACTGGAGAGATTCAGTGAGTTTCTCTGGTATGTTTTCAAGCATTTATTTTCAATCTTCTTTCTGGAAAGGCTGTTTATTAACTTTTCACTGGCTTTGTAAGAGATCCACCAAAAAACAATATTAACTCCCTGTGTAAATGTGTGCTTGAATGTTTGTGAATTAGATTCTACCTTGGAGTGGAATTCTCTCTAAGGAAATGCTGGTGTCTGGTTGACTACCACAGCTCCAGCTGCCACAAAGGTTCACAGACTACTGCAGACATGGCTGTGACCCCGTAAATAAGCCTCCTCTCTGTGGAAACATGACCCATTGCTCCTGCTTTCTAAAAACAACACTAACAGGGCACTTAACGAGCCACAAGGTATTTCCACTTTGTTATCCTGTTTGCTGTATGCACCTCTGCAAGTATCTTGTCACAGACTAAACCAGACCACAGTGCTGCACTGATAAACCCAAGTACTGTGGTCAAAAATCAACACCTTACCAATTTCACATGCATACAAGTGTGTATACATATTTTATGTATATATATAAGGAACCCACACATACAGTATGTGTATGGATGAATGTCTATATAACACTCTGCCACTATGAGAGATCAGAAATGAAAATAAAACAGCCAGACTTGTTATGAGAAAATAATAAAAAATTTATGGATCTACTAAAAAAGGCTTGGAAGACGTCCTGTGACGACTTAAAAGAAGATTATTTGTATGCCTATTTATATGCCTTTCAAAGTACAGAGACACTAAAAAGTATCGCATTTAGATTCCTCTCCTCCTTTACTCACCTGCCAAAACCTCATTCCCAGATGGCACAGCTCTCTGAAAGCAATGACATCACCAGCATCTCAGGTAACATCAAGAATGCGGCTGGCAGGATAAACAGAGCTCTGCTCTCACAGTTTGGCAGCTAAAAGAGCCTGAGCTCACATTTCAGTCAGGAAAGAGAAAGGAAGAAGGGAGAGAGCCAGCACTCTGAGCAGGGCTGTGAAAGCCCAGACAGCCAAAAGCAAAACTGCAACGAAGACAGAAACTACTGAGTAACAACTCATGACAGGCATCGCTCGAAGTCGCGCCTGTTCGTTCTCACTTCTGCGCGCGGAGGTGCGTGCTAAGGACAGACAGAAACCAAGCACCGGGCCAAAGTAACAGAAATTGCCATCAGAAACCCTGACCATCAGCCTTAAAACGTCTCCTTCAAATCGTGACTGAACTTGAGTTAAATGTTCCTTCAGCTGCTCATTGCTGAGCCTACCCCAGCTGGGTGGCAGCCCTTACTCCAGAGAGGCTTCAAAGGCTCCATGAAGAAATCAGCTCATCTCACAAATCCAAGAGTGTCCAAGGGATGGAGCATCACAACAGCTAACATCACAGATTTTGGCAGAGGCTTTGGTTTGCTGGTTAGGTTTTTTCCCCTAATTGACAGATTAACAGCGACAAACAGAACAAAAGACCAATACCTTCAGCGTTGTTTTTTGTCCAATTATGCCGTAAGTCAGTGCTGAGGGATGAAGCAGTAATAGCTGACTCTTCACTCAGTGCCCCCATTGCTGTGTAATGCAAATAGATGCTTACTGGAACAGAAAACTCAGTATATCCATTCAAGGTTCATTTCACCCAGAAAGCACTTCATACAAGATGCACTTCAAACAAACCCCAGAGAAGGCAGCAATATAATAACAAATCATTTAAAGCACTCTTACCTCAAACTTCCTTTTGACACAGCGTAATTATAATTGTGGAACAACAAACGATGGCTTGCAAATTTCCCAAAATACAAATCCATCCTGTTCTCCATTCTATTATCTTGCACAATTTACAACACAGACACATGTAACATAGTACAACCTTACACCTGTTTACCAGTTTAAGTAGCTTATTTTCAAGGAGACTAAATTATATCCTATCAGTTAAAATTTCATCCAGGTTTCAAACGGCTGAAGTAGTTCCGCTTCCTACGTCTCTGCACGCCTCCACCCCACCACCTATTTCAGAAGGAGAAAGGCTTTGTTTCTGTTTAACAAAGCCTGGCACCTCACAACACAGAAAAGCCTCTTCCAAACCTACCTTTCAGCAAAATATAGATTAGCATTCCAAATGCCATGGCAGGCAGCTGCTTTAACACCTTCTCAGGTCTTCTTTCCAGGTGGCTTGCTTGCTCTGCTTATCTGTCCTCCCGTGTTTTCTCTTGCACTTATACGCCAGGAAGCGTCATCTCCTGTTCTCACCAATCAAGAAAAGGTGCATCTGGTAACAACCTAACCCCCGGGGCAACCACACATTTATTTAGGAAACTGCTATTATCTAGCAATGGCATCAGGTTTTCTTTTGAAACCCTGGTTTCCTATTACCTGTGGGCATAAAGGTACAGTTTTAGAGCGAGACCTGGAATCTGACAGAGCAGAAGAACAAAAAAAACAGCCAAACAAAGGTGAGCCAAACAACACACGATGTGAAAATGTGGTGTTTCCTTCTCTTCACAATGTAGGTCTTCTATTACTTCCAGGAGGATATTCACCCTCAGGATGCTACACTGGAGCTCAAGTGCGGCGACCAGTCCCTGTTCTGCTAAAGTTCCTCCCCTGGTCCTCCCTGTCCCTCAGTCCCTGCCATCCAGAGGAGGAACTGCGGGAACAGCTAGTGCCGAGATTAGGAAGCGATCAGGCACAAAGATAATGGATGGTGTTCTTCATCACTGACTGCCAGCGGGAGGCCTTTGATCCCAGGCCCTGCAAGCCTGAGGGCTGTGCTAATCACTTTCCATTCAGCCCGGCTGTGCTCAGCCCGGGAAGCAAGGCAGCCCACCGGCCGGTGCCAGGCCTGGGATTCCTGGCTAGAGCTGCGGGGCACAAGTCCAGACCTGGCCAGGCACAAAGGAAACAGACTGAAAGAGCAGGTAAACTGTTGCCTCCTATAGCAGCAGATCCCTTTTTCTGCCAGAGAAGCCCGTCTCTGCCTCTCCAAGAAGTGACTATGCTTAATGAGAACACTCATACTTTTTACACAGTGTTTGCAGGGTCTCTAGAACAGACCTGTCAAACATGCTTCTCATACTAAATCACTCTCCACAGCTCCAAACACTGTCCAGCTTCCTTGGTCACAGGCAGCTTGGAACAAGTAGGACTGGTCTCTCTGAAGGGTACTGATGTGCCCAGACTAGAGCAATTAATTGGAAAATCCCGGTTCAGTAACACATCGAGACATCAACAACCTGACTGACCAAAGGAAAGCTACAAGGTTCATAGTTCTCAACAACAACTCTCACTTCCTCAACTGTGAGGTCCAAACAACAAAAACATTTCACAATTTTTAGACTTTAAAACCCAAAGTTTTTTAATAAGTGCCCTGGTAACTCCAATCAGCTCACATCCTCCCTCTCCACTGCATTCTCTCAGTAATCTGTAGGATTACATCTAACCACTTCACGTGTTAAGGGAAAAACATAAGCTAGTTATGCATATTTTAATTATGCCTTTTCCTGCTCATGGACTGCATTCCAGGAGGCTTTTCCCCTCCTTTGCTATCCTGAATTTCTGCATGCCTGCACACTGATTGAGTGCAACTTGCACACTCCCTGGACGGACGGGAGCGTTTATGCCTACCCGGATAACCTCTGCTATCAGTCCCAAGCAGGGATGAGGTTGGTGAGCCTTGCTTTCAACACTCAGCTGCACAATGGCAGTTTAATCTGGCCTGAATCCGAGAGCAGGCTTTGTCATGAGGCAACACAACGGGCGTGGTAGGCCTGGGACAAGGCTGCAGTGGGCAAGGCCGTGCTCTGTCCGCCGCAGGGCGTTTGTCCTTGGACAAACCTTGACCAGGTCGGGCACACCAGCGTGCTTTCTGGGTTGTCTAATGGGCCCTTCCCTCTGGATGCTCCTTCTGGATGTTCTCCCAGCAGAGAGCACTCTCACGGACGCCTCCAGCAGTTCTGCAGACAGCATGCAGTGGAGCCAAGCCCGGGCCTCACCGGCTGTGCTGTAATGCTACCACAGGATAAAGGGAAGAGGCTTGCGATGCACCATGACCTGCTTGTAGGGCATGACACAGGCTGGCTTGCTCAAGGGACACAAGCACGGTGCCATTAATGGTTGCTCTGCCAAAAAACACGGAGATGAGCAGAGTTAAACCAAAGAAAACAAACAGCACTGCAAACAAATGGACACAGCAACGGCTGAACACACAATAAACAAAGGAAAAACACAACCATGCCCCAAACCACATCAACACCCTCCAGCAAGACCAAGGTAACAGTGAACAAGTTTTATTCCATCTTTCAGTCATGGGTTGATGAGTCCAAGTACAGTCTCCATAGGTGCCTTCATCCTCCTACCACTTAAATTACCACATAAATTTATATTACCACCTACATTTAAAAAGACAAGCGAGTATCTGCACCATTGGCATTATATATCTAGTAATAATCCTGTCAAACTTCTGCAAACAAACCTTTGCTAAAGCAAACTCAAAATCCATCACAAGAACAGTCAGCACGAAAATGATACTCAACCTTGACTTACTTATCACAGTAAGGGCATTTTTCCCTTTAACAGCAATAGGTCTTAGCCAGAGTCTTTTTCTTTCCTCTTCCAAATTAACTATAGCCCACTAGCAAACACCTAAGGCTCCTGATGAAAATAAATTAGTAATCCCGGCCCAGATAAAAACATGCCCAAGTCCAAACTGCCTACCACTGCCTCAGTGGGAATGTCACCAGTGCACACACTCAGCTGAACTGGCATCTCAGCAACTTCTACCCTGCATAGGACTGTTCTAGATCCATCCAGGAACCAACTTGGGGAATAGAAGCATACCGATCTTATCCCATATGCTCTTCTCTAACCAGCAAAATACTGTGGCCATTGGAGCCAAGGCTTACAACATGGACTAAAAAAAACCCTCTTCATGCAGTTTTGAAAAATAAGAGAATAATTAAATGGCTTAAAGTTCCAACACAAATATTTCATGAGGGATAAAGTTTCTCCTCCTCTTCGTCTCCTGCTGCACTCCATATGTTGTACATGTATAGTAATTTTAACTACATTCTACTCAATTCCAATCAACTTCATTCTATTCCATTCAACTTCAATCAAATTCAGCCCAATCAACTGTTCAGGTCTGAGGGGTTGTTGTGACATGGGGCAGCAAAACAATTTGCCCAGACATGGAGAAAAAAAGTAACTCCAGCCCCAATTCTATCTACTTATTCATGTTCACCTCTTGCACATGTTTAGAGTCATAATTTCACCAGCATTCAAGTTTGACTTTTTTAAAACATTTACTGAACATTTGCATTCATGTCAACATTACTGCTTGACCAGGGCTGGCTCTACTTGTTCAAAAAAAAAGGACTTAAGGACTCCGAACTACATCTAGAGTGCTTAGTGACCTCAGAACCCAAACCATGTATTTGAAAGATATCTTGCACGTCTTAGTTTTTACATTGTTTGAACAGGTCTCAAGTGTTTACAAGACCTTGATAACTGTCCCAATACATAGGTAAAGTTGTAATTTATGCTTCATTCTCAAACACGTAATTGGCACCACCACCAACATACCTGCGTAGGCTGCATTCTCCAAGTCTATTTTGCTCACAATAAGTCAGTAGGAGGTAAGACAAAGTATTTGAACATTTTATAAACCATCAGATTTAACATACCTGACATGAAAAAATAAATACAATGTAGAAATAAATATTTTTATAGTAAAAAATAAGTGTTTTGTGTATCAATAAATAGAACAACTCAGATGCTTCTTCCAAGGTAACCCATTTGCTCTAGTAAATGAGCTTTTTAGCGACCAGGAGTGTGTTCTTCAGAAGCATTGCAACAGTCATAGGTCCTACCCCTCCCGGCACCGGAGTGATAAAGGCAGCCTTCTTCTTCACTTCTAAGAGAAAAAAGAAAAAAGGCATTGACTAAGCATGTTTCCAAACCTTTTCTCCCACATATGCACGAAGGGCTGTGACTGGCAGGTACTGCAGGGAAGGGACCAGCCAAGGCAGAAGCGTTGCTGCAGCCACGGCAGGGATGGAGCGTGGCCAGGACCGGGGCTGCGAGGCACTTCTCCTAATCTGAATGTATCACCCAGGGCTAGTTGTGGGCCAGGGCTGCACAACCTGTTCAGCTGATCTACCTGCAGCACCTTGCCCTCTCCCCATGGCAGCGCAGGCACTCACGCAGCCTGGCTCCGACAGATGGAAGGTTAATCCCAGAAAGTTCTTTTGGTAAGGGGCAATTTTTGCCCATGTGACCTGGCTGACCAGCTGTCCCAGGAACATCTGGGTGACATGAGGTCAGGATGAGCGCAGGAGAGCAGCACGGATGTGCATCACCCCCATCTGTCAGCTGGGACACCGCACCTGCAATATCCAGGAGAGCTACGGAAGCTGGGGATGCCATTCTGTAGATAAGGAGGTGACCCCCCCCCCCAGCTCTGTGTTCCTGAGAACAGCATACAGAGAAACTACTGCCATCAACACACAGCACCAACAGCAGCCAATTCACCTAGTCAGCCTCTGTCCCCCACATGACAGAGAACACACAACTGACATCATGAATGGTTTCAAGCATCAGCACTTTTTTATTCCCCAGTACAACCTTTCTACCCTACTTCTCACATGCATGACACCTGTGTGGCCTTTTCCTCTCTTGTGATTGGTCAAAGCATCTCAGCATTCCGTGCTCATTTTCCTTTAACAATGTTCACCTGTTTTACACAGCTGCACCCCGTTAGGGATGAGGCTCGGCCTCAGCCCCATGCCCTAAGTCCCATAATCTGTTCTCCTATACCACATCCTACAAAGACACTCTGAGATCACAGAAGGAAGCTTAAAACTGGAGAGGGAGAGAGTACAATCTCCTGTTTGATTTGTTTTCCTGCTTCACAATTTAGACAAAGATGAGAGCTGTCTTCAAGGAAAAAGACAATTCTAGTGGCAAAATTCCCATTGCAATTTCAGCCATAAACACTCAGTTCCTCCAGAGAAAACATCTCTTTTTTTAATCACCCTAGTTTTACTAGGGTGTCTAGGTTACACCAGGATGCAAAGGGTCAGGTCTTACCAAAGTATCACAAAGGAAAACCTTACAGATGAATTAGCTCCAACCATTGGCCATGTTAGACTACTCAAACTCAGTGTACATCTTGACTGCATTTACACTAACCTGTTTGTATAAGGAATTCATATAACACAGCAATAAATCCTGGCTTGATCTTCGTATCTACTGAGCAAAATGCCACTGATTGTAATTACAGGCTGTTTGCAAAGGAATTCTGCTCAACTTGGTAGGAACTCACCTTGTTAATACTGAGAGTCAGGGTTTTTTTAGGGCACCACCATGAGAGGTTTTTCTGTTTGTTAGTATGGGGCTTTTTTTTGTCTTGCTTAGAAATAACTTCT
This sequence comes from Urocynchramus pylzowi, assembly GCA_013397555.1. NCBI lineage: Eukaryota > Metazoa > Chordata > Aves > Passeriformes > Fringillidae > Urocynchramus > Urocynchramus pylzowi. The sequence goes on along the minus strand of VZRH01003002.1, from coordinate 94,717 downwards.
TGGTAAATCATTCCCCACTTGCAGAAGCATTGCTTTTTCAAAAGCACACATACAGGAGCAAGCATAACTGACACAAACATTCAATTCCACTGACGTCCCTACAGAGCAGACTCTGTCTGGCTATGAGATTAAGAGATGGAAAAACAGGCACCTGGCTTTGGAACAAACAAGATCACTTGCTACTGCTTTAAGTGTACTTATCTCGAATCTATGTGGTGCTTAAGTGTCAGGAATAAGAAGGACTCAAAAAAGAAAATATTACAAAAGAATTTGAGAAATTAGACATTGGGGGTTTTGGGAAATTATATTTACTAGATTTGAGGAGCTGGGGGTAAATGAAATAAAATGCTGTCTGAACCCCGCCCATGGCAGGGAACTCACCAGAGCATTTGCAAAGTTAACAGCAAATATCTCACTGAACTGAAGAACAGAAGAACAACCCCCATGGAAGAGAGCTGGTAAATACAACCAGGTGGGTTTTAATTACTCTGATGACTGGCACCACCAGATATACTCTTAAAATATATGGAATGGAAATCAGGCTACAATGCGGTTTTTCTTCAGATGTAAAATTCAACAAATTAATTAAGATGTCAGATGACAGTTACTCTCAATATTCTCAAACACAAACAATTAACCTTTTTAACAGTCACACTATTTTGAAGTACCTACCATTTTAGAATGGTGCTTACAGTTAATACAGTTACTAAGAATTCTCAGCTTAATGTCGTAATTATTGAGATGTATCCACATCTGAAGAAAACACAGCCATTAACACAGAAAATACTGTAGGCACTTTAAACTGAAACATGTTTGTTTCCACGGCAATGTTACCTACCTCTTTTTGTGGTGTTATTCAAACTACTCCTACCTTACCTACAAAGAGGACAACCCACAACCAGACCATGCTTTTCCTCAAGAAAGCCTTCCAATGCCTGTCAGGTCACTGTCAGGTACAACATGCATTGCCTGTGGTGTTAGTAACCCTACGCAGCAGGAAACGCACTGTGCACTGTTTTCCCAAGTTGTCGGGGAATTCCTCTGCCCATATTCTACCATTACGGAAATCCCTGTGGGTAGGAGAGGCAGAAGCCAAATTTCTTGTCAGTTAGCATAAAAACACCCAGATAGCTTATGGACAAAAGCTGATCCAGATTTCTGAATACACAGCAGGTGTCTGTGCTGGGGAAATTACCATCTGATAAGTTTCCATTGGTAAGAGTAAATACAGATATGGTGAGTGCAATTTTCCAAGATGAATGCCAGCGACCAAAGGGGGAAGATAGCTTGGCCTCAAAAACGTCAGTAGACTCTCCTGGCCAAGTGAAATAGGCCAAAGCACAGTTCTCAGACACCACGCAAACGTTTGACTGATCTCATGGACACAAGTGAGGTGCTGTGCTGTCAGTTCCATCAGGTCCTGCTTCTGCTTCTCAGGAATGAAGTAGCTTTGTTCACAGCTTTACTCCTGCTTTCTCCAGATGGGTGCTGGTCTCCCAGGCCTTCCCCTGACAATCTGGAAAATGCAAATTAGATGCCTATGGGGGAGGAGCTGCTATTTTGCAGCTTCTGTAGAACCTTGAAATCTTCCTTTGATTCTTCAGAAGAAATGAAATGTAGATTGTTTCCTTGAAAAACAGGATCCACTGCTTTGGAAACAGCCCTTCATCCCTAGGTTCCTTTAAAGCTGAGGACATCAGACACCTAATAGGGTTAATCACACAAACCAATGGCAAGTCTCAACCTGAAGGCAGTTCTGGGTCTTGTGTATCTGCATTAAGTGATGCAGAGTAATTCCTGCCTAAGCACTGTTTCCACACGGCTTTACGAGTCCCTGTAAAACTACACCAGATCCCTGCATCCCTGTCTAGGTGCAAAATCATCTGCTCAGCAGCCACACTAGATATCCCATGTTCTGCTCCATGCGTTCTGGGATTCTTCTCACTAGGCACTGGGGGATACCAACCAGCAAGCACCTACCCCATTTTCTCAGAGTTCCTTCTTTTCCTCAACCTTGTTTCTCTTATTGCAGCTATTTTAACTGCAATATAAAGGAAAACCAAGGAATTATGGTGCAGTGCTGTAATTCAGACAGTGCGCATCAGTAACACCCCTGAACAACACCCTCTTCTGTCCAGGAGAACATTGACTGACCATGCAGCAGCTCACTGACCCCAGACAGCCAGCAGCTTTCTGGCTTCTGTCACAGCCTAAATGCCAACCTTCTGATTTAATCCTTGCAGTCATGGAGCACAACAGGCAATGGTTCCCCTAAGGTCTGCAGGGCAGCAATAGGGTGACGTGATCACACAGACAGGGCTCTTCTTCATGGCAAAACAAATGCTAGATCTTCAAAATCAACTGAGAAAGGGACTAACTAAAGTTATAGCAAAAGCACCTGGAACATCCACATTCTGTTTTCGTGACCACTGTTTGGGAAAGCCGCACAGGGAGCTAATTTGGAAAGGATTCAATGAGTGAGGAGCAGCCTATAGCCGGGCAGGTACCGCAATGAACGCGGAGAGGCAGCAAACGCCGTCAGATGCAGCAGCTGTCACAGAGCCCAGGCTTCCTGCACACTGCTACGAAGGTACAGCTGAAGGACCACCACTTCCATCAATTTGGATTTGAAGATGGTGGTGGGCAATCTCAAAGAAAAGGTAGGTATAATACAGGCCCATCACCTTGCACCCACATAAATTACTTGTTGGAGCTCTCTCTTCTGCTCTTCAGCGCTGGGAATCCCTCCCTGCTCATGGTGGCACCAGTTCTCCAGAATCTCTTTCACACTGACCAGTCAGAAAGAAGAGTTCTTATGCGTACATCCCTCCACTGATATCATCTACATCATCTAACAAAGATCTCACACAAAGGATTTCTTTTCTACATAGGAATCTAATGAAGACTCAAAGTCAGCACTGCTGTTTGTCAAAAATATGGAAGGAATTGTAAAGAAATACAAGCAACCTTGAATTCATTGGTATTTCCAGCTCCACTTGCAAAGGTGAGCTACTACTGAGGCGTGTTACTACCCTGCTCTACCAGTTACTCCTAGAAATGATGCTCCACCCAAAAGAGCTGTTTCAGCTAAATGTTCTGGGTGAGTTGTTGCTTTATTTCATGTTCTTGGTCCTTGTAGCCCTCCTCCTCCCTTGGCATTATAGTTGTGGCAACAAAAGCATATAAAACAGGGCCAAGTGCACCCACACATGCACTACACTGCTCATAGAAACAGATCTCAGTTTCTGTCACTGAAACCTGGCACCCAAAAGCAGCTAAGATGGTGCTGGGGATCACACAGGGATGCCACCGCTTCTTCTCCTTCCTGGCACTTCACTCTTCCTCCTGAGGCTCCCAGAAGCCAGGACAGCCACTCCCCAGAGCACAGACTTTGGCAAGTTCTTAACATAAACAGGGACTCACCATGTGCTGTGGTGGTTTTACAGGGAGAGCTGCACATGCAGTTTACTACTTCCCTGCAGTATCAGGCTGCCTATCTCAGTGCTTTGCAAATGCACATGCACAGCGGTCTCCTGCCTTGCTCTTTTAGATACCTTGGAACTGTGCAGTAAACTATTCCAGACCAAACCACTACTGGTTTTGGATGTGCTCGCAGTTCAGAGCGTCAAAATAAAGAGGACACATGGGGAAATGGGAAATGGCAAGTACTGTTTAAAGGCATTCCGTTATTGTGGCAAGCATGTATGCTGAATTTAACAATGAAAGACACAAAAAAAGAGTTGAAGTGCATCCTTGTGTTGTTAAAGGGATAAAAATAACCTTTACTCTCTCACCTACCTTGCAGAGATTAGAAGATGGGATATCCAAGTACTGGCAAGATAAGCAACTGAATCAAAACACCTTCCACCCACCTAATAAAATTAATTTCCACTACAGGAACGCTTCAGCCAGACAACCTGGTGAAGGAAGCCATTTCCATCTATTTTTGTAAATGAAATTTGAACTCTGCCCACTTAAACCTCTGCTCTCCCCACAACCGCATTTTTCTCCTAAAGAAGTGGATGAAGAGACAATAGGTACTGGTGGGCTATGTGATGTTACACAGGTGCCAGATGTGATATGCCTGGCCTCAACCTGCAAAAACCTTTTCCACTCAGGCTTAAATATAGATTCAGCCAAGTGATCAAACAGGGGAAAAGGATAAAATTATTTGCTACACAAACAGGCTGGCTTGTTCCATTTCCTAACTGCCAAATACTTGCCAAGAGTGGTTTACTTGCTAGTCTTCAGAACTGTATACACTGGGATGTTTTTTTGTTGTTGTTAAAGATTTAGTGAAACTTTCACCGATACCAATGAACCAACAACAACTTCCCTTTGGCAATGCACAGAGAAATGCTACTTGTAACTGCAGTGGCATAATCCAAGCTGAAGTTCCTCCCTCTTTTTTGGATCTTCCCTCCCCCCAGGTAAAATCTCGAGAACAACCCACAGCAGACATGACGAGACAGATACAGCGCATTGCTGAAACTCTGAATCACGTCCTTGCCACTGAATCTACACCTTTATTGCAGGCACAAGGTCCCGTGTTTGAAGAGAAACAAACAAGAAGGATGCAGGTTCAGGTTTGCCAAATTTACAGCTTTTGTACTCCCATACCTGCTAAAGCTAACCAAACACCTGAAAATTCTCTGTACTTTAGTTCAGCTCTGAAAACAGAAAATAGAACCTTTTATTTATGACACCACAAATCCAGGCAGGATAAACTAAAAAGAAAATTTCAAGCTGTCCTCCTAAAGATTTCTTTTCCTGCAGCTCTGTTGCACACATCCAGTTACACATTTTCAAACACATTCCAAGACAGTCGCTCAGCTACACTCACGCAAGTAATTTCACAGACTTTAACAGGCACGATGAGTAAAAGCAGCAGGGAGCTGAGTGAGTGATGTAATTACAAATACACACAGCTGGCTAAAACCATTCTGAATATAATTAAGCTTTGAAACATTATGCCAGCCAAGATGTTAATAACTGTGAAAAAAAAACCTGTGGGTGATTTTCATACTTATCAAAATAAGGAACTGTTGAGAACCATTAATAATGTTGGTAAATGCTGTCTAAGCTTCCCACACTCAACCCTGCCAATAAGTGCAACAATCCTGCTATTCCAGTCTGGAGCTCCTCCAGAGCAGAGATATTTAATCAAGTTACATTGTGAACTTGCTCTGCAACAAGTTAAACATAAGAAGATCAATATGTAACAAGAATTTTTATCTGTTAGGCTTGCCCGGACCAAGATGTTAAGCCCTTTTAGATGAACCTGCATTAAACTTTAGCATAAAGGGTATTTCCAAAGCCAAGTTAACATTTACACAGACAAGTGTAGAGAAAGAGTGCAAAAGGAGGCTTTGAGAAGCTGTGGTTTCATTATAATTGCTATGAACAGCAGGAGACCCTGCGCTAGAGAAAAAGCGGAAACAGTTTTCAGTGTTTACTTTCCAAACTTCTCATAAACTCAAAGGACTAAAGAAACTGGACACAAGCACCTTCTACACCACTGCCAGAAGAGCTCATCTGTATCTCTTAGGGTTTGCTGGCACCTGTAATTAAAAGTAACACTTTGTGTCCTAACTAACATACAACTTCTTAATAGCACATAGATTTGTGTTCTTATTCAAGTAAATAAATTATAAAAAATTCCTGAAAACATTGTCTCATTTGAGACACTGCCTAGTCCAAAAATTTACCATTCTTGAATGAATCCTGCAAACTTCAATATGTTTATCCAACAGATCTGTATAAAGAGTGTTCACTGACCTTCAAAGTCCACATCCCCAACTAATTTGGTTTTTCCTGTAAGAGGATCGTGGATATGGTTGATGCCTACGTCAATCACAGCAGCACCTTCTTTGACCATATCAGTTGTAATCAACTTTGGGATACCTGGAATCATCAACACATATTTAATTACCCTGGCCAGGTAGTCTGAGGTTATCAGTTTTAAATGATATAAAGGCATGTATGTGTATGCACAGCTATGCATGCACAAAATAGAATTCTGCAATGTTGAATATTTCCTGATACACCCCACACTGAATACAACTATTCCTCAATTGTACACATTTTGTAACTACTACTAGAGAAAAGGGAAAAAAAACCACAAAAAACATCCCACCAGAAGCTGTGCCATGGGATTGGTTTTGGGTCAAGAAACACAACCAATAAGCAACTCGAACTGTTACAATAATCCCAGCAGACAACACTGACCTTCCACAGGGACAATACACCATTTCTTGCTCTTTACAGCAATTTGGGAGACCTCTGCACTTGACCTGGGAGGCCCAGCCTGGGCACTGCACACCTCATGGGCTGCATCTCTGTGGTGTCCTGGGGTAGGGGTTTCTTGCTATTAAGAAATTCCAGCTGAAACAGCCACAACAAGCTATCTCAGCTTTTTCATACGCAACGTATTTCTTCAGCACATCTAAACGTGAAGCATCTTGACATTCATCACAAATATGTGCCTCAGTCAAGACCCAGAAAACCTAAAAGGTCACTTCAAAGTCTAGATAATGAAATGTATCCATGGCCATATGATTACAGTCAGGAATTTCTTCGCTACCATGCAATCTCCAACTTTCAGTAACGGGAATTGCCAAACTAAACATTACAATTCACCTTGCTTCTTGAGCATTTCCATTAGTTTTATGTTTTGAGATGAATGTCAGAGTACCTGCAAAAAGGGAGTCTGAACTCCCCTCTCCCCATCAAAGCAGCTTTACCTCAGGTGGGGAGAAGGCAAAAAGGAAAAGAAACCAAACCCATACGGGTTGAAACTGCAGGTTTTTTGGAGGGAAGCGCTGGTGTACAAGGCTCTGGCTCCACGTGCAGTGCTAGATCACTGACACTTAGTCCTTTGGATACAGGCAGTACTAGAACACTCCTGGCTCTCCAGTTCTCACTCCCCCATAAGACACCCTCTTGAAACTCTGCTTCTCATGTTGAGCAAGCCAAGACCTCAAACTCTTCCCTGGCCCATTTGATAACATCTGACTGCATCTCCTTCATCCCCCTCTGATGTAATCCACGGCAAGCTGGCTGGTAATTGGATAATGCCTCAGCCTTATGGGGGTAAATGATCTGTGTGTGATAGGGCTGGAAGCATACTAATGGAAGCTGCACAGTTACACCCTTTGTAAAACGGTTTGATAATAAGCCAAATACTTAATAGCAACAAATGAACTAACCCCCAAACCAAATGAGCGTATCTATTTACTTAAGCCTACTTTACATACATACATAAGTAGGAAAGGATAAACATAAGAGCACCTTTTCCTAAAATGCACTGACTGAAGAATACGGGAAAAGCTTTCATTGGCAATTTTTGTAGAAAATGATGAATCACGTCTTAAAGGAAAAACAAGGCCCTACCTAATCCGAGTTTAGGTGGAAGGACTGTGAAACAGTCAATTTCTAAGAATGCTACCCAGAATAAAGGGTCTGATCAACCAGCACTTCCCACACAAAAAGACCACAGATCATGTCCCAAGGGACAGCACAAGTAGTCCAAGCAGAAGTTCATTTGGCATTTAGCAGGCATTACTTTTTCTCTTTACCCCTCCCCAAACACAGCAGGCAGATGAGCCCTATTTCTCTTAGCAGACTGCAAAGCCCAAAGAACAGGAGCAGCAAGCTGACTGGTTCAAGAGTCCTGCTGCTTCCATCACCGCCTTGCCTGTCCTGAGGTGGCTCTAGAAGCACCATTGGGTAAAGCTGCACTCACACTTCTGCCAAGGGGCTGGGCTGATGGCAGAAAGAAGAGACTCCATGGGTTGTCTGCACAGGCAGAGATTGCAGGCCATGATGGGAAAGCGCTGTGGTGAGATACAAAGTGTCGGGCGTGCTTAACAGCAAACAATGCCTTGGATAGAAATCCAAAAGCTGTGCGGCATTGAAAGAGATTTTAGGGAGGGGTAGGCTGGACAAGAGCAGCATTGCTGGAACTCAAGATGCAAGGAGTCGAGTAGGAAGAAGGAAGGAATAAACTGCATGGATAGTTACAATCCAAATAAGAGGAAAATCAGTGCCCTAAGCCTGGGGGCAAATGAGAGACAGCACAGAGACCAATCTTCTCATATTCAGGAGTAACAGAGAAAAGAAGTACCTGATTTAAAATATTACCAAAAGCATGAATGCAAGTGAACAGGAAAGCACTCAGAGGTGGAGCACCAGATCAGAAGAGACACATTGCAACAAGTCACCAATCAGGAGCCAGGATGCAGATGGCTCTTGTAAAAGTACCACACAGGAAAAGGAACCTTGGTCTTCCGTGCAGGCACACACAAAAAAAAACCTCTTTCCCATTGGCACATCTTCTGCAGTGGCCTGTAAAAGCAGCTGTTCCAACCTGGCAAGGTACAAGTTGCAAGCAAGGTAGCACTCACTGAACAGATCACCCATTTCCGGGGAGCGTGTGATCCCAGAGGTAAAATGTGCACAGTTCTCATGTAACAAAAGGAAGCTTGGAGTGGTTCCACCTTTCTAAAGCACAACTTTCCCCAGAGCACGCACCGGGGCAGGGCTGTGTGCTGTTTGCACAACCTAGCCCTAGGTTTTTTCATCATTCCAAGTCTATCTCAAGTTGTGTAATGAGTGTTGTATCACGCTCCTGTTACAAATGAAACAAGGAAAATAATGTCAAAGGTAAACATGGCTGAATGGCTACTGGACCATTTAACTCCAAGCATCAACAATGACAAACCATGTTCAGCACAAAAATCAGACACAATGGTTAAATTGGAAGCAGTGAATTTGGATGAAAAGTTACTGGTGTATTTCCAGTTAGCACGCCATTGCTGTCTTTAATTCACAGTGGTGAATTCTGGTCAGGCCCACAGTTGAACAATTAGATGTGGAACAAAAAAGTTGTTTCTTGATCCTGGCCTGCCACAGGAAAGAGGCAGTGAAGTTAAACCTTGAAGGAAAGGGCATCTCACTTCAACAGGAAGTGACAAGCTTTAGACAGGTACCTGTCTGTCTTCATCCCAAAAACACATAAGGAAGTCTTGGGTCTTGAGGACAAGAAAGAGAGGGAAAAGGAGCAGAAAAGAGGAAAGACACAATCCTCTTGTAGTCCTACAAAATGGTACAAGAGAAGGATGATATCCCTGAGCCGCAAAGGGACCCAGAATTTTACCAACATTATAGTAAGTTGGGCTATTTGATTTTTTAAAATTGATCTGTATTTCTATATACATTACTGGTAAACAAAGGCTGCTTAGAAGCACAGTTCTGCATTTTTCTTTGGGACATTTCAGTTAAACTCTAAGCATTTCAGTTTACATTGCTTTAAGAGTACAGACACTGATCTTTCAGTCCCCTTCCTCTAGGGAATTACCATTGTCTCTCTCTTGACATGATAAGTGTAAAAGAGAAAAAAAGCCCAGCCAATACTAACATAGGTTACCCAAACCTCCAGCTCCTTTGGAAAGGTTGGCCTTAATGCTAACAGTGGGGGAATGATACCGAGGTTTTATGAATGCAGGCTCCAGCTGATTTAAAGAAACCCTCCTGTCAAAATTTAAATGACTCATGATTTTTCCATGGCACAGAGAATGTTTTAATTTACATAATTATACCTGTATAAACTATGCCCTGACTGGTTCCCAATCTTGAGTTCACTCCGAAGTCTCCCTAAGGGAAAGGTGTCGCATGTGACGAGAAACAGTTTATGAGTCTGCAAATGTGAAGGGCAAGAACAAAGAGCCAAATCACTTGCCCTTCCAACAGTGAGAAATCCTACCCACTGCAACACCCTCAGCGAGCACGAGCACTGATTATTCAGTGAACGTGAAACGGCCAGTGCCACAGACACAGACTGCAAAGTTCTCTCTTCAGGTTTGCAGTGCTGCAATTGGAGTATTAACACCAACCAGTATTACCTGCAGCAACTATTACTATGTCAGCAAGCTGTGTATGGATCTTGAGCTGCTCTTTTGGGGTGTATCTGTGAGTAATGGTCACTGTAGCATCACCTGAAACAGAAGAGAAAAATAACCGACAGATATAAAATGCTATAAAAAGTACAGTGTTTAATTTCAAGGGCAAATTACTTACTTTGGTACATTAACAACAGTACAGATGATCAGATTTGTCTTGGGATGTGGCTTTTAAATCAGCATAGGAAGAATAATCACAACACTTCCTGCTCACACATATGAAAAAACCTTTGCTCTTAAAAATTCTCCCAGAACAAACTCATTTACATACTGCAGATTGAATTCCCTTCCATGGGAAGGGAAGCCCTTCTGTGGCTTCACTACTGTCAGTGGAACTCCACAAAGCAAACCCAGCACAGAATCCAGGGTCTGCTTTATCAAGCCCAGTTTGTAGAGGGTGCCACAAGACTCAGGTGTTTGCCACACACAAAAGCTTCGATACAAGATCACCAGCAGGAGCACAAGAAGCACACATTCTTCTGCTCCTGCAGAGTAAACCCCACTGGTAAGACATGAAAAACCCTTATGCTGTTTGATGCAGACACTGAGAGTGACCACAACATGAACAGTCACAGGGAGAGGGTCTGAAGCCTCCTACTGCATCCAACAGCAGGTGTGGCGTTCCCTCCAAGACAGCCCAAGCAAGCAGCAAAGAGAACAGCTCTCAAAGAAGACTCCTTCCAGCCCTCTCTGCAATTATTTGTACTACACAGTGTTCAGCTGTTACAAACCCCCATCTCTGCCTTCCACTCATCACAAGACACCTAGGCCATGTTATTCGCAATTAAACAAAAACCTTTTGCCTTCTAAGACATTACCATCACATCTGCTTCCTTTGGAATGTGTCTGACTGGTCTAATCTGTGCCTCTCATCTTACTAGCACTCTCAGGCATCTCATCTTCAACCTTTCTGTGCTCTGGCTTCTCTGCTCTCTCCACTCATTTTTTATCCCTCTTCTTCAGGCTCTACACAGCACATCATCTCCCCAAAGACAAGCAGATCAAATCTTTTGCAGATAATGAAAACAGAAAAGCACAGGCTTGGAAAAAAAAAAAAAAAGGAAATCTACTGATACCAGCTTTAAGCAAAAGAAGTATGTCTTGCCCAAAATCACCATCATTACTCAGCAGAAAGGTTGAGAAAAACCAGTGGATAAAACCCAAAGTTACAAGGTTATCTGAGGAATAAAATTGGTGCTACTTGGCCTCTCAGATTTCAGTGAGAAATGTGTCTGTAGTCAACTCCTGAAACCAAGTAATTGCTTTCACTACCAAAAAGAAAAGGAGAAAAAAACGGGAAAAAAAAAAAAAAAAAAAAAAAAAAGGCCCCTACCTTGAGAATAGCAGTCCAGAAGCTTACAGACACCTCAGAAAGGGGAGGTTTTCCATTTATTTGTGATCATGCCCAAACAGAAAATAAACAACTATTTTTACACTGCTACTTCTGCTGAAAGAAGAGGAATATATTTAACAATTAAGATTCCACATGATACTCCCAAGTAAATTCCCTAGCTTACAAAACAGAGATAGTCTCTTGACCTGCCTACACAGAACATTATTTATTTTGGAAGGTGTTCACACAGTTATTCTGTCTGATCAGATATTGCCACCTGCAGGACGTGAGTTTATCTACATATGAAACATCACAAATTAAGACAGTCCCCAACTTTTAGTTTTTGTTCATAATCTATAAAGAAAGCCAGCCAAAACCTACAACAAAAAAAAGAAATAAGTAGTACCACACACACACATCCCTCACATAATTTCTCAATTAAAAAAACTAATCAAATCAGTCCACTTGATGACAAAGCTCTTTCTTGACTGATAACCTGAGAAAGTTTTATCAGCATCTCATTGTAGGTCTTCTCTGGTCCCTATACTCCTGAGTTAAAAAAAAAAAAAACCAAAACAAAAAACCCCCAAAAAACCTGAAACCACAGCTTGGCCTGCCTTCCTTTTCACACACCATCCAGGCCAGTAGTCTCTTGCTGCTCACAGTAGAAGCAAAAATTAAACCCAAGAAGAACGAAGACGAACCAGATCTTCAAGGAGAGCCCCATCTGTGAATCAGGGAGGAAAACTCCACCAGATCACCCCAAATACAGAAGTATTTATCATCATGTACACAGCATACACACTTACTGCCAGCTCATTATCAGAGAAGAATGTGTCTCCTTGTTTTCTCATTGCCAGCTGCTGTATACTGTGTGCCATCACCCAGCAGATGGGAAAACTAGAAAACTCCCTGAGAAATAAATCCAGTTCTTCAGATTAGGCAAAGAACTTTGGTGAGTTAATTCTCCCTGTATCCAGGCTCCACTGTCAGTAAGGGACTACCTGAACATTCTTCTGTCCCTACACCACACATGTGACACACTTAGAACCACTGGCAATGCCAGCAAGCAGGGTTGCAAGGGAAGTCTTCTGACATGCCAGGAACCAAAATATCGGCAGAAGACCATGAAGCACCACAAGAATCTTGTGGACTGGCCCCCCAAAACAAGCTGCACTACCAGACAGTCAAACAGGAACTAGAAACCCAGGATACAAGACAAAACTGAGCCGTGGATCCAATCCACTCAAAAGCTGGAAGCTGCAAACAGTATTTAGTTAAACAGCTAAAAAACTGCCCACACAGCTGCTGAGGGTTTTGCAACAACCTGCTGAAAGCATCACAGGTCACTAGGTCTCCTCATTTCCAGGTGGGAAATGTGTAAGTAGTTTGTAACATGACTTTGTGTTCTGCCAAGCCTACTTCAAACATCAGCTGCACTGCCAATAACAAATATCATCCAGTATTTGCAGCAAATGGCAAAAATGCTAGTAATTTTCATGGGAATGAGGATGAGACCATAACTATGCACCAATGGTAATTACAATCCAGGCACTCAGAGAAGTTCCAAACAGCAACTTTCCCACAGAGGCTGAATGGAAAAACCAACTCTATGATTAGTATAAAGCTTTTAGTGTTTTATTATATTAATAACAGATTTCACTCTGCTCCAATTAAATAGGCCTGGGATTAAATGCCCATGTTTACCTCATTTGTGCACACCACCATGGCAGTTTCTAACACCAAAATGAAGTTGCAAAAGGGCAACATTCTATCTAAATTATATTTGTTTTAATTTCTACAGCACAATTACAGCAGCACATGTAGGCTTCTGTAATTAGAATTGCTTAAAAACATTTCCACCACAACACTCAATTTCCAGGGGGATATAAACTCCACTGCAGAAATATCCCCCAGGCCAACAGGTAATCATGGTACTCATGCTGAAGAGTTCCTTGGTTGGTCATTCAGGTATTTTCAAAAGCAACACCTCACTGACATAGCACAACACAAGGGTCACGCCACACCTTTTTGTTTACTCATACATAAATGTGTGTGTGTGTGTACATGTATACATACACACACATGTGTGTACATGTATATGTATATATATATAAAATGTGTGTGCTCATGTATGTATGACCAAGGAAATCAATATTGAACCAAGGAATCAATATTGTTTATATTGGCATATAAACAGCTATACTGTACAAACATCACAGGAGCCCCTGCAGCTCTTCAAGGCCTCACTGCCAGTACTACCCTCAAGGATCAGTTGAAATAGTAGCTGTCTCAAAGGGAGGAGGAAGTGATGACTAAACACCAGAAGAAGTCCAGTCCAGGAACTGCTCCCCTGACAGTAAGTCAGGAAATTGTGTTAGCAAATGTATTTTCTTGGTCTGGTTGCAAGTATTCACCAGCGTGGAAAGCTTTCTCTTCAATCTGAGTCCTCTAGCCAGCTTTATTTTCAGGACCTCACAAATGGGAACATCGGGGCAACATTCCTGAACTTACCTCCAGGCCTTTCATGCTCTCCATCAGTATGTAGAAGCATTGAAATAGGCATTCCAACATTTTTGGATCTTCCAGCTACAAGAACATTTTTTCCAAATGTTTGTATTCCTTTCAGGAAAAAAAAAATAATTAAAAAATTATATTCCACTATTTTGATACATCTAAACCCGTCTTCTCAATCCCCATGCCAGAATTATTTGTTGTTTTGGACTGCTGACATAAACATGACTTGAAAATCCACAAGTCTGAATTTGAGGGATGAATCCACAAAACAACTTTCAGCTTTCACCTGGGAGAAAGGAAACTGACAACACATTCAGGTTACCTGAATCACCCTTAGCAAGGACTTAATTTCCTTGCTCCAGCCACAAAGGGAAGCACTTATGTCTACAAGTAAGAACATGTACATTCTAAACAAAATTCACAACTATTGAACACATAGGCATTTTTTCCCCTTCCAGTAGTGAATTAAATGTGTAAGAAAAAATAACCACCCCCATTTTTTGTGCTTGTTTTTCCTCCTTCCCCACAAGAACTTCCACATCAAATCTTCTATTTGACTAATAGAACAACAGCACAGAAAATGTCCTGCAAAACTACGAAACTCAGAAAGTTACTGAAGTGTTCCACCACATACTACTGTCTACACTTAAATAATAGTTGTGCTGATGGCACAAGAGCCCATCTACTTGGCAACTCATTATGCAGATTAGCACTCTAAACGTTTGTACTTCAATCAGCCTAACGCATTTAGATACCCCAGACCTTTCAGCTCACACCTGAGCTGACCCCTTGTTCACCCCCCAGGATACGAGGAGTTCCAGGAGAGGTGAGTCACTTACCCGTCCGTTTGATGATCTCCCAGACGGCAGCTGCGGTGGCAGGGATTATGGAAGGCTGATCGAGACACAGCCGTCCCACATTGACGATGTGGAATCCATCCACATCCTTCTGGGGGGCGATGGCGTTACAGACCGCCCGTTCATCTATGTGATCTAGGAGACACACAGCCCTCAGCTACGGCTCCTTCACTTGTCAGGTGCCATCAGTACATCACAACACAGCCCAGATCTGGCCATGGTCATTAACTACTGCTCTTGATTGAGCCAACTGCACCATCTCTAAAGGCAATTCCATATTTTCAAACATTTGACTAAGATTAGGTTAAGGCATTTGTCACAGTGTTGATACAGCAGATTCTGTCAAAATATGAGATCCTGACTTGCCTAAGGGTAACATTTCTTCTTTTAGTTCCTGTCCTCACTCAGCTGAGAGTGAGGACAGTAACAAAAAGAAATGTTTAAGGAAGTCACTTCAGAGTCACTTCTGCAACATAGAAGTCTTACACATGAATTAAGAGCTCTAAAACCCCAACAAACCACAGGAGAACAGTTATATGCATTTTTCTGGTTTCTAAGCACACAGAGGATACATGAGCTAATTTTCAAGCAAATTCATGGAAATCTCAAGCTGAAGTAACTTTGAAAGCCTAGATTTCCTGTTCCAACATTAGTATTTTTTTAGTCAACTGTTAATCAGTAGGACCAAAACATATTCTACTTCATTAGAAAACCAATAATACACCAAACTGTTGGATATTGGTGATCTCAAAACACTGAATATGGCTTAAATGGCATTGGCTGCACATAATTTTGTATTCATATCTATTCACAGCGAAGATTTTTCACATGCACTAATGATAGTGCATAGGACAGCTCAGCAACTTAAAGCTTAAGTTTATGCTTAAAGCTTTAAGTTCATGCTTAAACCTTATACTGCATAAACATTAGTATTGATGATGAAAAAACATGTTTGCCAGACTACTCCCAGAAGAGTTACAAACCTGGGATACATAACATCCCAGAGGAACAGCTCCACAAAACATCCCATACTAACCCAAAAAGCAAGCTGTGTTTAATGACTGACCCACAGCCTGCAGTAAGCCAGACCTGTTGAAAGGCTTTCTTGGGGACAAAGTCAAGCTGACCCCCAGAGTGGGTAGATGGGCAGAGAGCCACTGACCCTCCATGGGTTAATGGCCAGTTTGTTATTGAACTTCCTGGGAATTTGGTTGTTCTTCCCCAGCACCAGTAAGAGTGAACCAAAGTACCTTCCCCTAAACCTGACAAGTAGGCTGGGGATTTACAATTTCCATCTCAGAGCAACTGCTTTTGGCATCCCTTACATGACCCATTCTAGCCACAACCTGAACAGAACCCTGCAACTGTGGGGCAAGATGTCCCAGTGTCCGAGTCACAGAGCATACAGGAGGTTTAAAAAAACCAAATAAAGGAAAATAAGAGTCATTAAGGAAATTCAGATGTTGCCAGTAAAACATTTTAGATACATGAACAGGATGTTTTAATTTAGTAGGTTTTTGTGGTTTCCCATTAAAAGGAGCTAGATAATTAAAAGATAAGCATGTTGTGGAATCTAAACCATGGTAATCTCCTGTTAAAAGATTTCCAATTAGAAAATCCCTAGAGTTAAATCAGGCTGCTATGATTTACAATTTAATTCTCCATTTTTTGACGAGAGCAAGTTTTGTTTTGAACCCTAATGAGAAAAGACTGCGGAAATTAAGATATTAAGTACATTGATTCCAAGAGTCTCTTAGAACTGAAACTTGCCTCAAAGACACTGAAAGCAACCATAAGCCTGTCTTTATGTCAGCTTGGGAATTAAAAAAGGAAAACCAAGAAAGAAATTTGGAGTAACCTATTAAATGGCTTTTGCAAATGAGAACTTGTTACCCTTAGGCAAGTCAGTTGTTCTTCCAACACAAACTTGGCAGCCATGCTTCTCCTTGTGCCTGGGATGAGCAGAACACTGCTCTGAAAAACACCTCCTCCACACTGTCTGTCTTTAGCTTCCCAAAACCAGACAGATAATAGACAAGCTTAGGTAAAAGGAAAAAAAAAACCAACATGCTTTATATGGATATCTTCCATATTCACAACTGATTTGCAGAGTTCCAGAACAGGGTTTACAGAACTGGGAAGAAACGCAGCTGCACAGCTGGGGACAAGTGAGCTGTGGGCCAGAGAAAAGGCTCCCACATGCCTTCTTAACTTCCAGAGGAACAAAATAAATTGTTAATTATCCTACTGTCAGTCTCATAAAACATGCGCTGATACCCACACAAATGTTCTTGCTGTCATTACAAGCCACTCCCCAGGCCGTGTTCCTCTCTGCACTACTCCTCTCCCTTTCTAGCTAAACTTGCAGGACTACACTGGGCATCACTGGCCAAGCATTTGCACACAGAGGAACTCCTATTTACACAACAACTGCCTCTGGTGCTAGTGCAAGAGTAATAAAGACTGGTTAAAACAGAAGACTAATGAAAAAAATAACAGAACACAAAAGGGATTTGAAAAAAATTATGCATGGATTTTTATTTTCTGTCTCAAATATATTAACATTTCTTGGCCATCACCCAGGCAATTCAAACCAATGTACAGGAAAATCTTAAGAAAACTATCACAAGAAACACACTCAAAAGGTGCACAGAAAAGAATTTCTCCTGAGGCAAAGATGACAATCCTCAAAGTTAAGTTGCCCCGGCTTACAATAGCGCAACAGAACAAAGCTATTCCTGATTCTGTTTCTAACCCAATGCTGATCAAAAGCCACACTTTTGTGTGGTTTACTGCAAAAAAGCTCCAAACCCCACACCACAGCCTCAATTCTGAAATAAGGAGCCTCTACTGACAGAGTTTTCACAACTTCTGGGCTTTGTCTCCTTCCATTACAAGGCAGATAAAATTTAGTAAATGAGCTAACTTAGCTTTTGGCCTTTTAGTTTATTAAGCTCCTTTGAAGAATAAAAAAAAATTCAGTTATCTGAGTTATATTGTTATGGAAAAACAATACAATTTACAGAAAGAACTGACTGAACATTTCCAGTTCACGACAAATCGCACATTTAACTCTACTATACAGACACTGCAACATCAACAAAGTCCTGCTATTGATTAAATTGTTCTAAAGCTTCTCCTAACACAAGCATCAGCCATGCCTGCCTGATAGGTTGGATGCAGGCTAATTAGTCTTTATGTAGTTATTATGACAGGTGTGTCACACTTCTTGGGAGCAATCTCCAACCAATTTTAGGACTAACCCTTACTTAAGGACTTCAGCATTCCAGTGCAGAAGCATCAAACATTTCAAATGACAAAGCCAGAATTATCATCTGGCTTTTTTTTTCCTCATGTTGACCAGGTCTATATTCACATTTTGAGACTAAAAGAAGTTCTGAACAGCGCACTGATGAAAACAGACTGCAGTGACCTACTATCCTGCTCACAAATGCATTTCTATGAGTGGCACCTAACCATTTCCCTGAGCACCCTCACCAGTAAGACACATGACACCTCCCATTTTTGGGAGCACAGCACTGGACTGGGAGCCCAGTGCAGAAGCCTACTTCCTTCAGACAGGATGATTCCCTATCTAATAGGGGGCACATTCCTACATCTCACCCTTTCCTTACACCCAGCCCCAAGCTGCGGGTGCTCCATCTTCTGCAGTCCTCATTGCTGCAAATCAACTCGATTAATTACATCACCTGCTGCTGCGAATTTCTGCCAGTGGGAAGAGATGTTCCTCCAAAGGAAACTGTCCACATTCCATCAGCTCCTACCTTGAAGGCCAGGACGTGGCTCCTGACTTGTGTTGTACTTCCACCTTGTGGCAAATTTATTTCAGTGCATGGCCCATTTCAGCCACCTTCCATGTAACGCCGAGTGCAAACCCTCCTCACCATGAACACTGCTGTTTACTACAAGTACAACCAAAGCATTCTTCCCTCCATAACTCTCAGCACCTGCCCCAGTTTGGCTCTTTTATAGGTAAAAAACGTTTTCAGTTTAGCTCTTTATTTCTCTGCAAATTTTATAACTCCAAAAATACCACTCTGCCAGCTAATCCTCGGTGATATTTCAGTGAGATTTTATTACAAACTAGGAGAAGGTAAATAAAAAACCCAAAAATTTAGTCAAGGCTTTTAGGACCTTTGCACAAAGCTCACCTGTAACATTAGAGCCAACAAAGAAAAAATAAAAGTTTGATGTTTAAGTCAAAACCTGGAATCACCATGAGAAAGGCTATAGCATCACCTACTACATATCATAATTTTGCATGATATAGAGGATGAAAATATGGAATGCAAGGCAAACCAGTGCAACAATCCCAAATAATAAAGAAAATTAAACTGGATAAATTAAGTGAAATGCCTTGAAACACCACTCTGACCGATCATTAAAAAAGGCAAGTGTTACATATGAAATCATTCTCAGGATTTGTTTCTTTCTTTAAAATGAACTGCATATTCAACAAAAAAAAACCCACCTCAGCTAACCCTTCAACATGCAGGTCCTCTTTCAAGAATTTCTTACGGTCCTAAGGTACACTTGCAACCCAGAACTATTAAACTCTTTCCTCTTAGAAAGAGTTTTATATTATATTAGCTGTATATGAGGAGTAGGACAAAGATGTCACACACCTGGGAGAGGTAGCTGAACTAATAAACCACTAACTTTGGAATCCTTGTTGAGTTTTACTGTCATATCCAAGAGCTCTTCCTGTGAAATGTCTTTAGGCCTCAGTATGATCTCACTAGAAATGCCTGATAAAAAAAAAGCCACACTGACATGTCAGAATAAGGATACAGAGTGATCAGCTTAGTCTTTTAGTCCAAAAATCTGTCTGCTTCTTAAGAACTGTTTCCAAAGACCATTTTAAGATGCAAAATGAAACTTACAGCTCCCATTCAAATCACATTTAAACTACTTCCTTAATACACCCATGCAATTCCTTAGGTCCATCAGAGAAAACACAGAAGAAATTGGTGCAGAATGTAATTAAGACACTAAGGGGATTCTTCCTGCTTTATTTTTTTCTTTTTAAAGCTTACCAAAGGAACACTTGCATGACATACCCACAGCTGCAGCTGCTTTTATCTTGTTCCTGACATAGATGTGACTGGCTGGATTGTCTCCTACCAATATAACAGTGAGGTGAGGCCTCTGGTTCCCAGCAGATATCCAGGATTCCACATCCCTTCGAACTTCTTTCAAAACCTGGTGTGCAAGTTTTGTCCCTGAGATAACTGTTGCTTCGTCACTGTAACAATAAAAAGGCACACAATATTTAGGGCTAAAATTCCACCAGGAAAAAGTCACCTTTAAGTGTGTAGTTTACCATTTTGAACATCACTAAATGCCTTGATTCATGTGCTGGCATTTCAAATGTTATTCCAAAAACATTAACACACTACAAACCTACATGGAAAAAGAAGTGCTTTCCCACTTGAGGCAGTTGAGATGGCCACAACACACAGGGTATCACCATACAATTCAGAGTTATTAATTCAAGTGTTATTAATTTAAGAGTACTATTAATTTAAGTGTTCACCCACACAAAGCAACACCATACCACATCAGAAGGCTTCAAGCATCAACCCATACAGAGCAACAACATACCACTTGAGAAAGCTGCAAACCTCTGCTCCTTCTTGCTCAGCCTTTTATAACCCCATGGTTCACACATGGCACCTGTGTGCCCTCTGCTCCCTGTGGTGACTGGTCAGTGCACCTGGGCACTCCATGGCTCCTTCCCTTCAATGCTGCCCACCTGTCCTGCACAGCTGTAGCCCCACTCCCAATTCCACAAACTGTGTGCCTACACCCACTCTCTTGTCTGAGGAACAGGGATGTGCCATCAGTGCATACAGAAGAGGAGCTCACCAGCCACAATTCACCTTCCCAACACGCACAGCCAGCCACGTAAACGTACGTGAACCCCTGCATTTTGGAATAAAACATGAGAATGTTCTTATGCCCCTAGGTTTTACTGGTTTAAGGAAAGTTACCCACTTCCCTCCTCAAATTTCCCTAAAAACTGATTTGATGTAATTTGATTGATTTGATGAAAATTCTTCTTGTTTATGAGCCCAGTGACTTGGAGGCCATGACACAAACTAAGATCTGCACTACTATTTTAGATCAATTTGTACTCTAAAAGCCTGAGATCATATCCAGGATCACAACAGGACGTGTCCCACACCCCATAAAAACCCCTGGAAAATTATTAGTGCAGGAACATCTACGTTTTGCAGAACTGGAAAAAACAGTGACTAGCAATGCAGCACAGAAGTAGGATATGCACTGGTCCAGGAATACAGCTGCTTCTCCCAAACCTGGCAGAATCAATTCTCAGTGCACAGAACATCCAAGGGGTCAGATGCTTATTTCAATGGCTGTTGAGCTCACTCCTCTTTTTATTCTTGAAATCACAAAGATAGCGCACTCAGCATCGGCACTTGTGATGTGCTGAATCTCTCTAGTCAGCTGTGAGCCAGGTCTTAATTATATATAAATGAAAATATTCACAAGCAGGAGCTCAGAGCTCCCATGCACACACAGGCAAGAGCTCAGAGCTGCAGTGCTGCAAAACCAACACCAGAATCCCTTTGCACACAGCATGCACACAGCACAATAAATTAAACGCAGGAGGCAATTACTGTCAGGACACTGATCCCCTCTGCACCAAAGCACGACCTGTTTGCCACCAAATGATGAATATATACAGGAATTCTGTATAAATCCCCTCTGACAGGCTCTTTAAGGTACCAGGAGCAAGCAAACTCGCAGATTCCCCTCCGAGAGGGGGCAGGAAGGTCACAGTGCAAGGGCTTCTTCAATTTCAAGGGCACCGTTCAAATCCCCGATGGATCACCGAGGCCAGGGCCACGGCCCGCTCGCCGCCCGCTCTCCCGCTGGTTCTTCCCCCTTTCCGCGGGGAAAAACTCAGCGGGGATGGGAGGGCGTCCACCCTAAGGGCGATCGCGGGGGGCCCGAGCCCGCTGATCCCTCAGGCGTTTCCTGCCCTTTGGACCCGCTGCGCCATGAGGAGTACGAGGATGAGGAGGAGGATGAGGAAGAGGAGGATGAAGAGGAAAAAGATCCGATCGGCGCAATGTACCTGGCGGCGCTGCGCGGGGAGCTGCTGGTGCTGCGAGCGAGGGTTCGCCACCGCCTCAGGGGCGCCCAGCCCGGGCGCAGCAGCGCGGCAGAGGAGGAGGAGGCGGAGGACAGGGAGAAGGCTGCGGTGGCCGCCGCCATTTCGGTCGGTCCTCACGGACGGAAGCGCCGCCGCAACCAAGCGACGGGCAGGCGGGGCCACTGCCGGGACCGCGGCCAGAGCGGGCGGAGCTGAGGGACGGGCGGAGCTGAGGGAAGGGCGGAGCTGAGGGGAGATGCCGAGGCACGGTCGGCGGGACAGGGTCTTGGAGCCTCAGGGTACCGCTGGAGCCGCGCAAACGGTGCCCCAAACACGGGCTTCGGCTGCAGGCTTTGGCTCCCGTGAGCTGCTGTTCCCGTCACAATTTGGAGTGGGCAGGCACAGAGCTCCACGGACGAGCATCGCTGCCCCTCACAGTTGTTCCCTGCACCCCCGTGTTTTCTGAGGGGCAAGTCTCATGGAATCGCTTGCAACTTGCATATTGGTGACTTCTGTCACGTTCAATGGCAGATTTTATAGTAAAAAATCGTCTGTGCAGAGCGGAAGGAGAAAACAAACCAAGATCTGAAATAGCATGCAAAAAGCATGCCGAAATAGTAACAGCACCCTCACCAGCCTACTGACAGCGGGAAAATCCCTTTATAAAGTTGGGAAAAGCTTTGGAAAGATGTGTCAACTTTATGAGGCTTCATGTTCGGCTATGATCCTGTCAAGGTTTTTGACAAGTTTAGTGCTTCCAAAAGCAATGTGGCTCAGGTGCTTCCACAGACAGTGTGCATGCTGGGTTTTAATGGCTTGCCCTTTGTAAATTATTATTCTTATCAAATTATACCCTAGATAAAAACACCCATGGTCCGCCCGCCCCCCAGCTCCGCCCGTCCCTCAGCATCTCCCGTCCGCCATCACCGGGATCTCGCCATCTGTCCCGGCTCTTCCCCTCGCCGCTTGCTTGCGACGCCCCTTCCACCTGTGGGGTCCGACCGACATGGCTGCGGCCGCCTCAGGGCTCTTCTCCTTCTGCTCCGCGCTGCTGCTCCCGGGCTGGGCGCCGCTGAGGGGCTGGCGAACCTCCGCCTTCCTCCCAGCGCCCCGGGCCGGCTGCAGCGCCAGCAGCGCCCCTCGCAGCTCCCGCGCCAGGTACGCGGCGCCCATCGGGAGGTCTCCTCCTCGCTCCTTCCTCCTCACCCTCCTCATCCCCCTCGTCCCCCTCACGCTGCGGCGGGAAGCGCGCGCCGGGCAAAAAGGGCGCGAAACGCCTGAGGGGACGGCGAGGAACATTTTAGCAGTGTTTGCTGAGGGACCGATCGTGACACAAAGGTCCTGGTGTTACTTTTAGAAAGTAATAACAGTGAAAATAGCAGAAGACAAGTAATAATTTTAGAAAGTAATAACAGTAAAAACAGTGATAAACCTTTATAATGCCATTCACAGATATTACTGGATAATTTAGATCCAGTTTTCATGCATGTTTTCATGGAGAAACAAGGAAATCGTTTAGATCTGATTTATCTGAAATAAGAGTTTCTGTATTACAAAATAAGTGATATACATTAACAACTATTCCTACTAACAGTAATTGCAACTCTTTCTATATAGTGACAGTCTCCAAATTCTGTCAGATATTTGCAGAAGTGCCTGCTATTTTGACTTTTTTTCACTGGTTTTCATCATTAGGTAAGAGAACAGGGATTTTCAGCTTCTCTTAAACTGGATTGACATATCTTAATTTGGTTTAACTTGTCTTTTGGGTTATTCTAAAAGAATCATTAAGAATTACAGATGTTGTCAAGAATTCTAGAGTATAGTCTAACCACACATAACAAATTCTGTGTGATAAGGGGATCTTCCTGTGGTTCTTACAATAAAACTTATTCTATTAAAAGGAAAAAAAAAAAGAAAATCACAAATTAAAATTCTTTTTTTTCTGATAACAAATCATCAAAACAAATTCAGCATTTTATGTTGCTTTCACTTGGGTATGCAGATAAAATCAGCACTGCTACTGAAGTCAACAAAAGACGTCTTTATGAATTTAAACCAAATCAAACCCACACTGAAGTTCCCCACAATCCCCATACCTGTTACGTCCGTCCTCTTGTCATTTGCCAAACTGTTCTTCAGCTGACTTTGCTTTTGATAGATCTACTCACCAGATGATTTAAAGATTTGGGATAACAGAGAATTAGTTACAGAGAATCAGTTACAGAGAATCCCAGAAACGAACTTCACTCTGGGTCAGTCACATAACTCAAAAAAACCCCAGAAATTTTATGTCAGGTCACAATTGTCAATGTGCTTTTCATATTAAAAGTTCAGCAAACGTGTTGCATTGCTGTTGTTATCTATATAAGCCTCTCTAAGATCGTGGCATTTTCTTTGTTGAAAGTGTGTGTATTTTTCCAAAGCATCTTGAAAACTGTATAGACTCCAAAGAGTTTTGCACGTATTAGTTATTATTCCCTGCTATATCTTCACAATGTTACCATATTCTTCGTGGGGAATTAGACACACTGTAGCAGTTATGTCCCACAGCTGCAGAGTTCCCGACTCTTCGAATCTGATTGGTTTTTTGATTTTTGTTTTTGGGGCTTTTTTAACAGCAGAAAGTTTGTGCCCGAAATTAGAAAGTCTCCACCTTTCCCTCGCTGAACTTGTGTGTTTTCTAAAAGTAACACCAGGACCTTTGTGTCACGATCGGTCCCCCAGCAAACACTGCTAAAATGTTCCTCGCCGTCCCCTCAGGCGTTTCGCGCCCTTTTTGCCCGGCGCGCGCTTCCCGCCGCAGCGTGAGGGGGACGAGGGGGATGAGGAGGGTGAGGAGGAAGGAGCGAGGAGGAGAACTCCCGATGGGCGCCGCGTACCTGGCGCGGGAGCTGCGAGGGGCGCTGCTGGCGCTGCAGCCGGCCCGGGGCGCCGGGAGAAAGGTGGAGGTTCGCCAGCCCGGGAGCAGCAGCGCGGAGCAGAAGGAGAAGAGCCCTGAGGCGGCCGCAGCCATGTCGGTCGGACCCCACAGGTGGAAGGGGCGTCGCAAGCAAGCGGCGAGGGGAAGAGCCGNTCATGTTTTTTTGTTTGGTTGGTTGGTTTGTTGGTTTTTGCTTTTTTGGTTTTTTTTTGTTGTTTTTTTTTGTTTGGTTGGGGTTTTTTTTGTGCCAAGCTGTTTCTGCAGAGGGCATAAGACCCTGCTTTTTATTTCTGTGGAAACCCCTTTAAGCGTAGCGCCTTCACTTGAAATGTGTTCAGCCACTTTAATCAAATAGTAGTGGTGAAAACCTCCAAACTGTATAATAAGTGTTGCTGTCTTGGTGGGTGATAGCTGCTGAGTGTACTCTTTCTGTATGGAACAGGATAGTTAGCTCCAGTCTACCAAGCAAGGTGTTTGGATGGGTTTTTGCAGAAATAGGTATTCGTCTATTTTTGATGTTAAATGGAATACATTTTTCAAGGACTTTTCCTGCCTTCCCAGAGAGGTCTTTACAAACGATGGACGTGTTATTTAGATGGTGACAGTCATAATTTTTGAGCACCCTTGCAGATAAGCATGTTTAGTTTCTCCATGAAAGCTTTTGGTTCCATGGTCTGCAGCTATGAGAACTATGCAATTGCCTAGTCATTCCTCCAAATATTCTATGAATGTTTTCAGTTCATCAAGTTCATTACCAGTTAGCACAAAATATGCTATTTACTCAAAGCTGGAACTTCACATGGAAACCAAACTCTCTTTTCAATTCCAAGGGGGAAACCAAACAAATAAAAACCCCAAACAACTTAATGTATTAAATGTAGTTTTCTGTTGCAGTGATAGGCTTACTGTAACTTTGTACATTTGACTTATCTACAGCACTTATGTGAATCCCTTAGGGTGCTGTGAAGATTATTCATGCTTAATATCTTGACAATTTCAAAGAATGGATGATAACAATTCCTGAGCCCCATTAGGGCTTTAAAAACCCGAAAGGCTTTTGGTGTGTCCTGTTTTACTAACATTTTTTCTGGGGCAATGTACTTTCCTTCTGAAAACTGGGTGGGAGGCAAAAGTCCGGAGTTGCACAAGATATTTCCTTTGCTGCTTTAGTTGATTAACTTGCATCTGAAGAAAAACATATGACATAGAGCAGAAGGGAAGAACTGTAAAAGTCTTTACTGAGCCATGGTTTTCAAAAATAGCATATTAAATAGGCATCTGTTTCTGCTGGTAAGTTATACTTTTCAGCTTTTGAAAGTATCTGATTCTTGTCAGTGTTTTAGTCACGGTCTTTGGTGTGTACTAGGCAGGGAAAGTGAAAAATCTACCTTGGGGTTTTGCAAATATCTGCTGGTCTGGTAAAGTGAAGCTGGATGTAGCTCTCTCTGGGCTGTTCCTGAGACAGACATGGTGTAACAGGGCAATGTGGTCATTTCAGACAGACACCATTCCCAGGGGAAAAGCCGTTATGTGTGCAGACACACTGGAGTTTGTTGAGAAGTGGCCAGTGTGGGCAGGACTTTCTCAAGGTTCTGAAGAGGGAGCAACAGTCTCAGGTCACCTTTAAATGGCAGGGGGAAAAAAAAAAAAACCACCATTTTTTTTACAAGGAAAAAAATGTACAAGGAAATTCACAAGGAAACAGAAGAACATTTCATGCTCTCTGCCCATGGGTGTGTAAAGGAGACAGATTTCCGTATTGCCTTCATCTGTCTGTCCCATGTTCTGGGGATGAGCCAGCTTTCCTCAGGTGACACAGGAGAACACTCATGACTCCCCCATGTCAGCAAGACCAGGATGTGGGTGTGCTTTCAGGTAAGGTTTTGTTGGATTTCACGTGGATTTCATTTCATTTCAGTCAATTTGTCTGTCACTAAACAAGTACGGTGTACCTAGTGACAGAAGAGATAGTTTGTCCTAGAAGTGTGCACTGAGGAATCCAGACACGGGGATTCTTGGCTTTCAGAAGTGCCAGAGATCCTTGTTACAGCTGGGACCTGAACCATTTTTTTTTCTGGAAACAAATTTACTGTTGCCAACTTTTACTGTTTCTTACCATAGTAAACACTGTTACTCCTTCCCACCCAGCAAAGTGTGTTTAACTTCAAACACAGCCCGCTTCAAGATGGGCTGAAGAATAGAAAGAATAGAAATTCCTGCAGACTGCAGGGGTGTGCCTGGGTTCTATACATCCATCCTGGGGTTAGTGTCTCTTCAGCAGCTCAGATCAGCTTCACCTCAGAGGGTTTAAGTAATGTGCTCTGAATGTAGAAACGCCTTTGCTTGGCACAAAGTGCCCCTGACACTTCAGCCAGAACTGATCTGATCTGTGTCCAGGAATTCCTGGGTACACAGAGGTTGCTGCTTCCCTGCATCCTACTAGCCCAACTGACACAGGTACACAGCTCCATTTAACATGGAATTCACAAAAACCCGGGATATTTTTCAACAGAAAAGCATTTTTATTGCATTGTATATTTCATTGCATTATCATAAAAAACCACCCTCTTTACATTCCACAATTTTCCACAATTTTCCACAGCAGAATAATGAAAATTAGTTATTCTTTATGAGTTATGACATTATGTCATACAAGTAGACATAAAATGTCTAAGTCTCTCCAGAACATTTACTGTTCCTTTAGCTCTTGTGCATAAATACCAAATATTGTAATGTAAACTCATTTAAAAACAAACCAACTAACCAACCTCAACATTATCTGGTTAAAAACCAAACCAGTCATGGCACAAACCCCCACAATTTCATAGAAATTATTAAACTCTTCTAAGTATTGAATAGAGGAAAAAAGACTTCAGGGGAAAAAAATCTGTGATTTCATTAGACAGTGCATTGTGCAAAAAGGCCCAAGACATTCTGCATTAAAGGCTGGAGAGCTGGAGTAGGAAAAACAGATTCAGCAAAACGTTCTTGCCTGAACCCGATTTTATTCCCAAGTAGTCCTGGACAGGCACTGAAATGTTAGGTGCCAGACAGCACTCTGGGTATTCCTGACAGAAGGATTACTCCTGGTCATCAGCACAATCCCTTCAAACCTCTCCTGGCACACTCTCTGCAGACATTCACAGAATCATCTTCACAGTGGGCCCATCTTCTTTTCAGATATTTATGCTGTTTTGTAGGAACTTATTAGCAAATAGTATTTGGCAAGAAGGAGCTTGAACAAAGGTGGAGCAAGTTCTGAGAAGGTTGCTGAGAGGTGTCCAGCAAAGCTTCCACTGTCTTATCAAATGGGTTCAATCGCTTTACTTCAGTCAATAAAACCATGCATAGGATTAGGCAATAACGAATAGGAGGAAAGGGAATGAAACATACAACATCTGATCTACAAACTCATCAAAACTCGAGAGTTGAGCTATTGTGTCCTCATAACCTCTGTTTCCTGGCATCTTGTGGCAAACAGGTAACTTCATTCCGAGGTGTTCCTTCCCTCACTCAGAGCTTGTTGGGTGAACTGCAATAGGCAGAATTCCAATTGTAAAGCCAGCCAGAAAAATTTTCCCTAAGTTTTCCTGCATAGACCAGACAATAAATCCCATAGGAGGTGTGGAAAAGATGCCTGATGGTGATGATGGAACGTACTGTGGCTAGATTTGCAATTACTCAGGCATTTGTTGTGTATACTCTCCCTGACAATCTGCTGGGTTGTCTCTTCCCCAACAAAGAAGCCACTTTCTTGGACACATTTTTGGTGTAACTGACCAGATTTCCCTTCAGGAATCAATAACAGAATGTGGCTCGTTACTCTAGTGTTTAAACCCTTCCAAAAGGTAAGTCTGGCCCCAAGCGCTGGCGACAGCTGGCCCGGCAGGTACCTGCGGAGGATCCTGGTGACCAGGAGCTTGACCCAGGCTGCGGCGGGGTCCAGGCAGATCATCTGTCCCTGCTTCGTCGTGGCTCTGCGGGCGAGACAGGGAGGGGGTGAGGCCGGGGCCGGTTCGGCGGGCCGGGGCCGGGGCCGGGCACTTACATGACCTCGGGCACGGCGCAGTGCGGCCCCTCGGCGAGGAACTCCAGGCGGGCCAGGCGCCGCGGCGGGATCACCTCGGACACGGTCCGCACGCAGCGGCAGCGCAGCTCTCCGGCCAGCGGCGCACCTGGCAGGCGGGAGGAGCCTTCTGAGCCTCCGCTCCGGGGTGCCCCGAAACCCCCCGGCCCCCCGACGGGCCCGGCCCCCCGCGCACCCCTGCCGAGGCCCCGCCGCGGACGGATGGGTAGCCCCTGCTCGGTCGCTTACCCTGGCACAGAGCGGCGGCGGCCAGGAGGAGGACGAGGCGGAGGTGCAAGTTCATGGCTGGTGCTGGCGGCAGAGAGGGTGCAGGAGCCGGCGAGGCGGCCCCCTTTCCTTCCCGTGCTTTTATTCCCTGCCGGGAGCTGCCGGGGAATTTCCCGGAGTGCAGCCAGGGGGCCGTGCCCCGTTGGCCCCTTTCCACCGGTGGGTGGGTGCCGCTAAAGGAGCAGGGCGGAGAGAGAAGGGCGGCCGCTCCTGGCACAGCGGCTCCTTCAGGTTTTGGGAGCGAGGGAAGCGTGGCACTGCACCGTCCCGAGTATCGCCCAGGGTCTGCTGGGACCCCATTCTCCGAAAGGAGCTGAGGCTTTTCTGTGGGGGTTCTCCGTTAGCTTTCAGGGTGCAAGGTGCTGAGCCAAAGGGGAACTTGAGTTCTGGAGCTTGCCTAGCTGCCGAACCGTGTGCAACCACACACTCCTATTCAGTGGGCATTGACCCCCTGAGCACCCCTTTATTCACCTAGTTTTTGAAAACCAGAAATCTTTTTTTCCTCAGGTTTCCATACCTACACTCCGCTACTGAAAGTCTTCTGTTCCACTCCTCTGCACACACAGGTCACTCTGTTTCTGCATTCCTGTCAAGGCATTTTGCTAAGTTCATTTGTAAAGAAGCAAAATAGCAGTTTTCTATGAGCTTTTCATGAAAATGAGATGCAGGTTTTCCAAATTTTATTTGCATATAGGTTTAGATCAGTTATGGTCAGCACACTTTCTTTTGTAATGAGTTTTAGTAAGAAATATAATATTACACTCTGTTTGTCTTGTCTTTTGGGTTTGTTTTGGGTTTTTTTTGTTTTTGTTTTTTGGGGTTTTGGTGTTTTGGTTTTTGTTTTTTTTTTTTTGTTTTGTGAACGTGAGTGGGGTTCAGCAAATCAATTTGTTCCAGGGTCAGGCTGCTGTGTGTCTTGCCCCATCTGCTTGAATGCCTTAGATTGGATGTACTGTCTGAGAACACAACTGAGTCAGGACCCGAAACAGATAAGATACAGGGTGTAAAGCAGTCCTAAAAAGGGATTAAGGAGATTGCAAGCTGATGGAACACAAAGACATTCCTGGGCTCCATCATCTACAGCTCAGCTGCTTCATACAGCTGCTGGCTCAGGAGCTCAGTCCCTCAGGAGATCAGCCCCGCGGGAATATTGTATGTCACAAGCAAATGGCGATTGCTCCATGCTATCAGGAAATATCTAATGACTAATTTGGACCCCTTTCCAGATGCAGCTTGGTAAAGGCATCCTTGGAAGCATCTGGCTTTTAGCTTGGCCTTAAAAGGAACCTACACGGTCAGCTTAGGGGCAGCCACTAACTAGAAACCTTGACTGAGATCTCCTGAGGTCCCCTGAGATCATGGAGGCGGAATCGCCATTCCCTCCAGGTTACAGCCACACAAGCCTTGGACTGCAAGTTCCCCATACGGCTGTCCCAAGGAAGTGCCATGATCTTTGCAGGAAGAAGGATTTGCCCAGCTGTAGCAAACTGAAGCAACAAGCAGGTAGGATGGTGCACAGACAATCTGCTTCAGGTCATTGCAGCTATCGTTGGCAGATCCAGCTTGGATCAGTGCATGTGGGGGGCAGATCACTCATTGTCACTCGTGCACAGTCAGATTACACATTGCTCTTGGACAGCACACATGAGTAAGGACAGCTTACGTGACAGCACTTGGCTTGATGCTTGCATGACTGCTCACAAGAACTGACCCATCAGACTCATTCCACAGTGGTTACTGCTGAGGAAATTCCAGATGTCTCGTGGGGTCTGGAGTGTGAGGCTGTTTTTAGAGATGGAGCAGCAATGTGTGAAACTCTGTGGCCAGCTCTCCCTCAGAGCAGTGTGCCAAGAGGAGCAGCAGTCAGGCCATGGGCATGCTGGACATGCAGCAGATGGTACAGAGCCTTGTCCTCTGAGTCAGGGCTTGCACAAACAGGCCTGGAACAAGGGAAATGGTGTCGCTGGGACTATTTCAACATGCAAGACCATCTGCCTGAGCAAGGCTTTGTACCTGCAGACTTCAGATTGCTTCTAGCTCCCTCCTGTGGGAATGTGAGTAAGGTCCCTTCAGTCCATATGACAGCAGCAACAAGGCTGAGCTGTGGAGGAACTCTCTTGAATTATACCATTTGCCCTGTCTCCCTTCATCACCTTTGGCAAAATTCCTTTAGCAAGTACAGAAAAGATAAGGAGCAGACAGCATCACTTTAGAAAGCTGAGTTTTTCCCTGCCTGCTGCCCTCTTTTATTGTAGATAAGTTTGCCATGCACTGAGTGCAGGTGGAACAGATAAAATCATGAAATGGCCTGGATTGGAAGGGGACCTTGAAGGTCATCTTGAATTAAGTTTAAATTAGTTATTGTGAGTGGTGGTGTCAATGTAGCTGGGACAGAACTCTCCACAAGGTTTGTATTTGCCTCACTGAAGTTCCTGTTCGAGTGACCCACCTCTTTAGCAGAAGCTGCTGTGTGAAGATACGCCAGGATTTGGTGATTCCGTGAAATCTCTCAGTGTCCTTAGCCTGGGTCTCGGGGTTACTGGGACACAGAAAGCAGTCCCAGCTCAGGCAGGCCCTGAGTAGGTACATAAAGAGAATAAACCTCATGGCTCAATTGCCTTCACATTAGCCAGTCCTTAATTCATTACATGCGGGAAGTGATTTGGCTGCTTTGTTTCAGACTTTGGCTGTGTGCCTTTTCACAGCAGGTATTTATTTGGCTTGGCACCTGTAGTGGGAGCCATTCACTGGCAGCAGGCCCAGGAGAGCTGCAAGACTCACAATTGTCTCTACAAGACAATTAAACAAGAGATGTCTCACTTCAACAAGTGAGGACTTCTCCTAAGTGCAAGAGAATTACTTTGGAGGATGTGTCCCAGATACAAGTGTAAGGTGAACTTTCATCATGGCTTAGAAACCGTTTAACATGGCCAATCTCTGAAGGAGCAGTCTTATTTCCTCCAGGGTTTTGATTAGGAATGATTTGTGTTCTGATCTGGAAAATGTTGAGTCACTGCTACCTAGTACAGACTAAAGTGAGAGGGTATGGACTGCTGATATCCTCTCATCTTCATTATGTTACCTTTTTTACCTATACCAGAATGTTTCATGGTATTCCTTAGCTATGATGAGATGCTGCTCCCTAGCACCTATGATTCCTTCTGTGGATCCAGCTCTGTCACGAAGTACAAACATATTTGCTGGAGGCAGAAACCAAATTTCAAGCTACAGTTTCGTGCAAAGTAAGTTTTATATCTATCAGATGTTTTATTTCCTTCGATTTCCCTGTGTGTTTCTCATGTTTT
Source organism: Urocynchramus pylzowi (assembly GCA_013397555.1). Classification (NCBI taxonomy): domain Eukaryota; kingdom Metazoa; phylum Chordata; class Aves; order Passeriformes; family Fringillidae; genus Urocynchramus; species Urocynchramus pylzowi. The sequence continues at coordinate 62,325 of VZRH01003002.1, read as the reverse complement.
TAAATGTTTCCAGTCTGTATGCCATTGAAAATAATACCAGAACATGTAAGAGATAGAAGTGTCCTGGTGTTCAACTTGTGTCATGCAGAATCCCAACTCCGTTTTGCCAGCTGCATCGTGGCACACGTCACACGTTGTTGTGTGATCATTTCTGTAATACCTTTTGAGATGTGAAAATTCACATTTAAAATAATGATCTATAGCAAATGATGCTCAGTATCTTCCCACCCACCTTCCTGCATCTTCACCTAACTTCAACATTCAGGAGCCCTTAGGTTTTTTGTTTCCCTTCCACAGAGTTAGAGGTTCTTCACCCGTGCCCACTGCTGGGAATCAGAGCGTGAACACAGACACACACACATACACTGTTGATAGCTGAAAGGAATGTGTTTGTATTACTCAGGCATTACCTTGGCAAATAGAACGTGTTGGCTCTGAAATCCATGTCTTTGGCCATCATTCCTCTGTTTTTCAGTTTCAGGTGCCAACTGACCTTTTCTGAGATCATTGATGGGACTGCAGAGACTGTGGCTTCACTGTCACCTTACTAAGTGGGACTCCTGGACACACAACAATTCCAAAAAAGTGAGTGGCTGGTGGTGGACTCACTGGTTCTGGTGTTTTACACCTAACATATAAGGACAGGAGAGGTTTTATTTTGAGATTGGTACCAAATCGTTTAAGGAATTTGTTCTTACCTCTGCTGAGGGGGAAGAATCTCCCGGCTTTTTGGTGTCAGGCGTGATCCTGGACAAAGATTACAACTGTGTGACTCCTTCCACCCCCACATAGTTGATCAGTTGATAAGCCTTTGAGGTCATGACAGCTTCTGAAAGGCAGAAAGAGCTCCTCTTGGCCCTACCAGAAGGAGAAAATGCTCTTCATCCTATGAATTGCCTGCAAACTTTTGCCCTTGGATCTGTGCAGACTTCACAACAAAGATTTCAGTCAACTTGTAAATTATTCGTTTGGAAATAAATACAATAAAATGTGTTCCATCTGCAGATAGTTAGAAGTAAAGAAAATATGAGTCTCTTAAAAAGGAACTCTTCACCCCAAAAAAAACCCCAATCCAAGGCCCCCAAAATCAACATTCCCCCCAACACGTCTTAAGGCAATTTCAGTTTTCAGATTCAGTAGAGCTGAGTAATTTTTGGGAGTGTGCTTTGAATAGCTGTGGTCTTTTGGTTAAAGTGATGGCATCACTTGGAAAAACAGTGACACGAGACATCTGACCGCAAGAAAATGGGAGCACTCATTGGAATAATCACAAAATCTTTGAAGTCTTCTCTCATGACACCCAGACTTCAACCCTGTCTGTTACTTTCATTGCTTGTGTTGCAATGAAGGAAAAATGAAGAAGTTATGCTTGACTTACACCCTAGGAGACACCGAAGCTGCCATCTCAGGGAACACTTTCCTAAAGCCCTTTCTGTGCCATGTGCAGGTTCAGTCTCCAGTGTACTTGCACCCTGCAGTAAAATGAATTGGATTGTTCCTGGCAACAAAAAAAATGGCTGCTATTTGTTGGAAGGAAGGAAAAATAATACCATGGTTTTTCTTACCTGTTACTGAATTATCCAAAATAGCCTACAAAGCAGCAAGAGGGACAAGCATCCTTTCAACTTGTTATGGGGAGGCGTTTAAAGAAGGAGGTGTTTGGAGGAAACACACTGATAGCATTTTTGGTAAATGTGATCACCACTGAGTTTACTGTCAATGGTTTTCTTCCCCATTATCTTGTATTTCTTTCTTTTTTCCCTTCCTTTTTTAAAATTTCCAGATAGTGTGGCTCCAAATTGCTTCGATACATGCAGGTACAGGACTATGCCAACACACTGTGCTAGAAGTTATGGCAACAAACACGAGCAAAGCGTTTTTTCTTTCTTAAGAACTAAGAAATTGAAATTGCTAGTGAGTGCTGCTGTCAGGAGTAAACTGAGGTGGCAGGAGAGCAAGCAAGCTAGGAGCATTCCATAGAAAACAGTCTACTGAAAAAAAAGAACATTTAATTTAATTGAAATTCAGCATTTTTACCTTTGGTTTTCTTCTAAACAGTGAAAGTCCCCATAAAATGAAATTGATCAGGACATTGAACTGAAAATAATAACTTTGCTTAGCACCAAATTCACCAATGTTTTGCTGTGAGCTAAGATTATTTTAATTTAGATGAACTTTGCCCTTAACACTTGAATACAAGCTTGAATTTGACAAAATCATTGCTTTCTAATGAGTTTTTTTGGTTTGTTCAAATCCTCATTTTTAAGGGGAGCACTGTTCCACCAGCAGCCTTTCCATCTGGATGACCCTGGCTTGTATTCCTGGTAGACACCATTTGAAACAAACCATTCAGGGTACTTTTCATGCATTTTCTTCTTTTTTAAAAAGAGATTTTAGTACCACAAGACATTGCATACTCTCCCTCATCCTTTCCTCCAAGCAGGAACAGTATTGTGAGAACTCTTCAACATGGAAATGACTCTAGCATTTGGCCTACCAACAGGTCAGGTGTGTGACAGCTCTTTCCCATGTTCCTTCCTCAGCTGAGTCTCCTGCTGACTTTGGTGAAAGATTTGTGTATGCAAAAACCACTTGGGCTTTCCTCGGTGATGACAAGGAGTGGGTGAAGCTGCAGTGTTCAACGCGAACCAGCTACAACCAGAGCCTGTTTTCTTTGGCTCTTCTCGTTGAGACTGTGCTCACGGAGAGCGGTGCTTACGTCAATTGATGGCAATTGCTTCTCTTTAGCAGGGCGATGGGCTTTGCTGTCAGAGGTGAAGCACCAAACAGAGAAGAAAGCAGAAAATGAGGAGCTGATGGAACTGTTGATGGCAGGGATGCAGTAAGTCAGCAAACCTAGATTTATTGGCTTTATTATTGGTCTGCTGCTGGCAATGTCTGGCTCAGCAATGAACCAGCTGGGTGGCTGTGCATTCCTTTATTGGTTATTGATAAGTCAAACACAAAGCTTTCACAGAGTCAGGCTTTCTGACAAGTCACTTGCTCTTCACTGTTTGTATTGAGTGACTAACTGCCTTTCACACAAAGGTCTGACACCTGCATGGACAAACTCTTACTCTTCAGTAAGAGCAATAGATGGCGGGGGGTGTTTCAAGTTCTGCTCTTTGGTCCCTTTCTGGGCTTAGTATATCTCGCTTCTCCTTTACTTTTTACTTTTGCAAAAGCCTGACCAAAGGGAGAACAGGAGTCACTCATCTGTTGCTTATGATTATCTGCTGCTATGGCAGGTGGCTGTGCTTGTCTGAATACCTGTGAATAGCTACTGGCTTTCAGCTAGAAACCTTGTCTTTTTACCGCATTGTAATTGTTTCATCTGTGCCTGTGCTTTTCCCCCCCACACATTCTCACACATTCTTATTCCTTCAAGAAGTTCTGCATCAAGTAAAAAGAAGCCCATGTGGTCCATGCTCTCATTTGCATGTCCTGTCTCACTCTTCATAAAATCTGCCACTGATGCTTTAGACATACTTCACACAGAAATGGTATTTCAAGCTTTCGCAATTTTATGGACATTTTGGCTTTAGCACAACAGCTGAATTCTGATTCTCTCAAGTTTGCAAGTCTGCCTGCAAACTTGTAAAAAGCATGACCTTGAAAACAGAAGAGGAAAAGAAGAATTGTCAGTATTTTGGAAGTGTCCTCAGTTCGGTGCAAACATGTAGTATATGTCTTTAATCAAAAATCAGGCTAAGAGAGTGGACTTATTCATTTGCTTCTCTTATGAGCTATGAAGCTTTCATCATTCTGGAAAATTATTTCAAGGACAAAGCTAGAAATTCTGAATCTCAGGAGTGCAGTGAGAATGTTACTTCAGTGGTTAAAAATTATTTTTGTATTTAGCCAAATTAGAAAAGCTGCCTACTCTCCTTCTCAAAAACTGAAGGCTCCTGTGGAGGTAAGTTGATTAACTGGGTCCAAATATGCTCTCAAGCCACTTTCCTAACAATTTCCTATATCCGCACATTTTTATGAGGTGTCTGTGCATGAAAAAGTTTTCTGCAAAAGATGAAAAGATAAGATTTCCCCCAGTTCACCTGTCCTCTAGTAAGGAAAAGGAGAAATCGACAGACTGGTAATGGAGTTGCCAATGTCCCCTTTGGGTGGTGCAGTCTTACTTCACTTTTCTGCTAGTGTCCTTGGCTGAGTCAGTGGAGATGGTTCTGGGAAACCTGGTGCAGCCCTTTTTTTCCAAAAAAGTGTTGGTCACATTCCTCATGAGTTGGAGCTTCCATGGAATAAGGTAATTGGACCTATCAGAGGTCGATGCTTGTTGAAATAAATAATATTTGTTAGTGATGAAAAGTTATTCAGCCTAGCTATGTTTGAATCTGCCCGCAGAAGGTTGTAGAGATGTCATGTTTCATGAAATAATAATAATGCTGCCTGTTTCATGAAAGGGCAGAGGAAACAGTATCAGTGAGCCTGGTTATTCCTATAACTTTCCAGATTGTTCCACAGAATCTCCCTCTCCAGAATTCCCCAGGAACTGTGAAGTAGTCTTTGCACTGACTGACACCAATGTTTGTTACTAGAAGTAATTTAACTGCAGGTAGTATCAAAGTCAATTTTCATGACAGTTTTCAACAGCAGAGATCTCAGGGTTATTTTTATAGGTGGCAAAATTCTTGCTTCACTTGTGCACACAAAAACAAAATGCCTATTTGCTGACCCCAAAGTTTCCATGGCAGTTTGTGTAATTTCCAAAGGATCTGTTTCCTGGAGAGATGTTTATGATATCTTGTTATAAACAAGAATAAATGCTTGAAATAAATCTGCAATATAAAGTGTGTCCTATGAGTAATTTTCCTGGGGAAAATGGGATTTTCCCTTGTTATGTGATAAGAGCATAAGAAAAGCAATCATTTTGGAATGGGAAGCATTCCATAATCAAAAGAAAGTAAAGCACGGATCATGCATTTGTCACCTCACACAAACCAGGATGTTTATGTTAGCCAACATTATGTTTATGTTAGCCAATATTCAGCACAGACAGAGAAATTGAGGCCGAGAAACTCATGTTTGCATTCCCTGTACTTCTAAGGAAGAGTTAGAAGTATTTTTCAGGGACTTTCCAGTATTTCTCCCCATGACTTCCTCTATAGTTTGCAGTGTTTATCCATTAGAGAGAAATATACTTTTGTTATTACAAGGACAGCAACCACAGACGCTCGAGGGGACGAATTGCAGCTCTCCATACAAGAGCAGAACTCCAGCAATCAGGCATGGGAAAGAGAGTTGAGGATAGGGAAATGGCAGGAGGTCATGGCTTGATCAGTTGATAGTTGCCACTTCTCTTGCCCCCCAAATGAACCTGTTGGTGAAAGAAGGAAATAAAAGCGGTTTGAAGGAAAGGTGAAGTAAGGGGCCAAGAGAATAGTGGAGGACAGAAAGGATATGTAAACACCTCTGCTGCATTTCATTGTGTGGAAGGCACTGAAATGAAAGGGAGGTGATGAATGCACACAGCAGCTGTAAAGTGCAATGGTCGTCTGACAGTCCTGTAGAAAGACAGTTTAGATGCTAAACGAAGTGACTGAGGGGAGCAGAAACTTTCATGAGACTGGGAAAAGGAGGAGATGGACAAGAGCACGTAGTTAGTTAGCTGCAGTGAAATCTCAGAAACTTTCATGAGACTGGGAAAAGGAGGAGATGGACAAGAGCATGTAGTTAGTTAGCTGCAGTGAAATCTCAGAAACTTTCATGAGATTGGGAAAAGGAGGAGATGGACAAGAGCACGTAGTTAGTTAGCTGCAGTGAAATCTCAGAAACTTTCATGAGATTGGGAAAAGGAGGAGATGGACAAGAGCACGTAGTTAGTTAGCTGCAGTGAAATCTCAGGGTCCATCCTTTCCCTGTGGTGCAAACATCCTGACCTCAATCGCCCACTGGGCAGCTGCCTGCTTGTTCCACAGACACTGACTGCATGGTCTGCATGTTTCCAGAGTGTGCACTTCTCCCCCATGGCTTCTGCATGGCCTGATAGCTGGAGGGCCACAGGGCACGTTGTTCAAAGTGGCAGAACTCTTCTAGCTGATGCCAAAGTAATAATGATGAAGGAGAGAACCGACATCATGCTTGCTGAGAAGGGTCTTGAAGAATAAACAAGCCAGAGACAGCTATCTTATTTTATGATCACAAAGTAACCCAGAAAAAATCCTTCTGCTGTTTTATTACTATCTAGATTGTAGATAAAAGTGAAATAAGAGTCTGCCTCCCTCAAGTAAACAGTTATACTCTAGTTAAAAACAATAGTCTTTAAACTTATGCCCCTTCTCTCTTATTCCCTGTTTCCTTCTGGAAGGTTTTCAAGAGAGGCAGGCATCATGTGTTCAGCACACTGCATTTCAGGGATCAGAACAGGAAGCAGTTGTTGCACCAGGACAAATGCTTGCCCCTTGGGTACCCAAAGTAAAGGTGACAAATTCCCGTTTCGATGGTCAGATAGTGGCCTTTTGTTGTAGTAAAGATTTACAACTGTGAGGCTGAAGAGTTATATCCCCAGTGGCATCTGGGGATATAACTCTTTTATCTGCAAGGGAATTAAAGAAGGGGCCTTGCCTTAGAGCCCACCAGTCCCCATGGATTTGGAACAGCCTGAAGAGAGGAGAGCGAGCCACTTAGCCCACCTTAAGAGTCTGTTAGTGTAGTCAGGAGTGCTAGGCTACCGTAACAGGGAGAGTTATGGCACCGTGGACTTAAAAATTATCATTTCAGTTTCAGAAATCAGACTGGCAAAAATAAAGCAGAATTTTCAAATCAAGAAAATGAACGTGTAAAAGATCAAACAGATAACAAATGTTTTTTTAATATATAAAACTTTTAATAGTACATTTTTAGGAATAATTACACTCTCATAATCAAACTCTAGGTATGTCAAATGCAGTTTTTTCCATTAGCTGATGGAGCAGCTAATTAGACATACAATCAAGTACTGAGTAACGAGATTGTGAATATTTCTCCAGAAATGAATCTCAGGAATGAAAAAAATCCAGTAGAAATTAAATAAATTATAACTGTTTGCTTTCTTACATATAAACTGCTCAATAAATACATTTATAAATACCATGAAAATCACAATACATAAATACCACGTACAGCGTTACACATTCTGTAGGTTAGGTTTTTCAAGTGAGGCATTACAGTTCACAGTCTGGCCACAGGCTGACCGTGGTTCAGGAAGCTGTTGTTGACACAACATACTGACGCGCTCCAGGGGAGCAGGAGGATTCATCAGTTTGCTGCTGGAATAGCAAAATTACCAGGCTTAGTGTGAATGAGCTGTGCTGCAGGTGCATTGCACCTCACTGCATATGTTTGGCTAAAGTGGCTGCCAAAGGCTCTCAACACCCTTCAGCATGCCACTTTTCCTTCAGTGTCATGGGCAGCATGTCCCATGGACAACACTGACCATAGCAAAAGACTCCCTTAAATACACACAGTTAAATAAATAGATAAATAAATAAAACCATCCGTAAGTAACATCCTAACACTGGTGCAGGAGGTGGAAGATGGTGCACTGCTTGAATGACGCTTTTCCCAAACATTTCTCTTGACAGAGGAGCAGAAGCAGTTCCCAGATTTTTTCTGTCCTGGTGTTTCTTAGAGAGGGGAGTCAGAATTTTGTTGTGCCCTGTTAAGAGGTGAGGAAAGAGGATAATTTAAAAGGAGGTTCAAGTTGCCACTGCTTAGCATTCCACAAACAATTTAGGATGCAGAGTCTCTTTCCAATTCTGTGCGCTATCTTGAAGCACAGGGAGAATAAAGTTGATGTTTCGAAAGCAACTGCTGAAAACCCAGTGTGTGCATGCCTGGTGTTCAACTGGGAAACCTCTGCAGCATGAGCTTCTGCAGTTCCTCACAGCAAGAACCTCATTAGCTCAAAAACAGCAACTAAGGGGAAGATGACTTTTTTAAAGCCTTATTTTTCAAAGGGAGAAAGCGCTTCTGTGCTTCCCTGCAGACTGAGTTGCTGGAACTCAGAGATTTAGTACTGGCATACCAGCTTGAGCAAGGACCGTGAAGCACAGCCAGAAAAATGAAGACTGAATCTACCATTAAGCAGGAAGCTTCCCTGTCCTTTAAATCTGATTAAGAAAGAATGGGAAGTATCACTATAGAATCCTACAAACTGGCTTTTTCTGGGAGGTTTGCCACTCAACTGCCCAGATAGAGAGGGAATGGGACTTACCTGGCCAAAATTGCCTTTACAATCAGCTGTACCCAGGGAGCAGTGGGCTCCAAGCACACCTCTCTGCCATCCTTCAGAGTAGCTCTGCAAAACAGGGAATAGAGAAAAGTCAGGAAAATACTACATGGATTTGTTTTACTCACAGAATGTAATCTTGCAATCCTTTAGATCAGATAGTATAAATTCATCCCAGCTACTCTAGGTTAGACTTGGCTGTTTTGCTTTATGTGTTGAACAGCTGAGGAGTCCAGAACCACCCAGAATTGTGTGAGTCTGTGTCTGCTCTCAAAGCAGACACACATTCTCAAAAATCTTTCCCTCTATATGTGAATACTTGTTTAGGATGTATTTATATTACTAAAGCCTTCTTACACAATTATTGAAACTTCCAGTGGTGAAAAGGTATGTTTGAGCAGAATAAGGATTTTAACATTTTAGTGCCTTTGTGCTGTTCAGACCAGGTTAGGTTGGTTCATTGCTTCCCTACATCTGTTTGTTGGAACTTAACTTTTCTCCTGGAGTCTGCCTGCCTAGTAAATGCAGGATTCAAACTATATCATTGCCTTGTGTACTAGGAGCTGACAAGTCCATGAAATTCACATTCTACTACTAGAAACATTTAATATGTCCCCTGACAGAAACATTTAATATGACCCCTGAACGGTCAGTTCAGGGATATGTAAGGTCATAGGGACGGCGAAAATCAGGGTGTTTCACTTAAAACCATCCCTCTCAAAACAAAAGCCAAGTCTGGCTGCACAAGGTCAGCATGCTGACTGTGGTACTTGTAAAGCCTGAAAGCCCAGCAGCAGTGGCAGCAGTGCAGGGGAAGAGGAGGGAACCTCCTGCAGAGCTACTTACACGACTTCAACGTTCTTGCAGTGGGGGCCGCTCTGTGTCAGCTTCACGTCTTGAATGGCTTTCGGGGGAATGAACCTGGAGTGAGTGGCTATGCACTGGCACCGCAGCTCCGTTCCCATCCTTGCCAGGCTCCTGCCTGTGAGCAGAAAAGGCAGGTTGGGGTTTGACAGGCGCTCTTATGGTCCATGTGTCAGACATAAAGCACAGCTGCTCTATTGTAACAACATTCTCAGTTAAAACGCTGCATTTGTCCGAGCTGCCTAAATCCTCATGTTATAGGGAGGGTTACTTAGGTTTCAGGGGAACTGATGCCCAAACACACTGGAAACTAAATTAACAAATCTTTTAAAAATGAACCCACACATTTTGTGGTTACTAACCATACTGACTACATGGTGTGGTTAACTGCTTTGTTTTAATATTTGGATCAAAAAACTTGGCCACTCTGCAGAAGATAGAGCCCTAGATTTCTTCATTAATTGGAGGTTTGCCCATGTTTCTGTGTTCAAATTGTTTGCTCTCCCTTTCCAACTGTGTATTACTTGCTTGAGGCAGCAGGGTCACTAAGCAACAAATGCGAGATGATAAATTGTTATTTGCATGGGAAGGGAGAGAAACATTAAAACACTCCAGAACAAAAATCTGTCTCTAGTCACAGAAGAAGCTGTCTCTAGCCACATACACTTCAATAGAAACAGAAACAAAGCAAATGCAAGTTGCATCCTTAAAATATTTCCCACAAGATGTCAGTAACTCTTCAGTCAAAGGTCTACATAGCAGGTTTATGACTGAAGAGAGGTGCTGAAAATCTCTCAAAAGAGACTAATTTAGTGAGACAAATAGAAAGCTACTCTGCAAGGACAAGCATCTCTGCTGATGCCTTGGCAAAACTGCAGCCAAAGGAGCTTTGGGAAGCTTTACTTACCTTGAGACACAGCTGCTGAGATCAGGAAAAGAGCCAGGACAGCTACGAGTTTGCTGTTCATGGTTGGTCAGGAGTTTTTCGCTGGCCTGTTTAGGTCTAGTTCTGTGAGCTGGAGTCCCAAAGGATTGTTGATTCCTGCTGTGTGTGAGAATTGTTGATTCCTGCTTATATACTGTTTTGTGCCCAGCCTCTGTACTCTGCTGGCATGGAGATTGCGTTAGAGGAATTTCCCAGATGCAGTACAAATGAGTCACATGACTATTGTGAAACTTCTTCCTAGATGACGAGGAATTATTCTGCAGATAATGATACAATTCATTAATTTATTAAAATATGTCTATGATAGTCACGCATTCCAATTATTAGACTTGTAAATTTTGTGCTTTTCCTAAAGCCCATCTTATTTAATAACACAGCTTTAGAATGGTTTCAGTTACATTTATGTTGCCACTTAATGTTATTTTCTTCAGGGTTATAGCTGTTCTTTGTAGATATATCAGGTCTATACTTAAGATACTGAATTTCTTTTTCCCACTTATGGTGACAGCTTCTGCTTACCTGATATAAGCGACCAGAGTGGAATTCAGGCAGTGCTGAAATTATTGAGAAGCTCTTTACTGGGTCATGATTTTACCTCAGCATTATTTTGACGTAAAAGATTTTCATTTTAGTTATCTTTTTCCTCTGTTCAAGGAACATGATACAAAGTAAATTCATCACTAATTCTTTGTGGCTAACAAGGAATTGAGGCTGGAGTATTCAAAGCTTTCTGCAGGGAGCAGATACTGAATTCTGAATAGATTTGAAAGTCATGCCTGTACTTTTCATGTTAGACATGTTAATGAATGAGAAACAGAGGAAGCTTTATATGCAATCTAAACAGCATGACCTGCTGAACACAACTGATTTGGTTTCCTCCGTAAGTCCAGACATTTTTAATAAGTGTTTTCTGAAATCTTTTCAGTGACAGCAACCTAGCAAAGGGACACAAGAGTGAGAGCTATGGCACTGTACAGATTTGCTCTTAGAGAAACCTTGTTGTATGAATGCTGAGCTTCTATTTGCTGTGGCTGGGGATAGTACCTTGCAAGGGAGAAAATTCCAAGGGAAGAGAGGCTCAAATGCTGAATTTTTGCTTGAATTAAGATCTGTATTTTCAAACCCAGCTGGAATGTATGTGATTAGGAGAAAGCCTTCTGTTTCAGTGCAGTAAAAATATCATACTTTTGACATGATGAATTTTATTGCTCGTTGTCTTCAAACGCAAAGCTTTGTGGTTTTGGGATCTGTGGATTGGATGAGGTACTTCCCCCCAAATCTCGGGACTTCATGAAAACTCAATCATCTTTAGCATGTAAAGCATTGCAATTTATTTACAGTAAGAATGGAATCATTTGCCCATAATTTATTGTAGTTTCCTGTGTACCATTTGTCATTAACTTGATAAAAGGAACTTTGTGATAAAAATTCATTTGTTTCCCGTCGCTGTATGGGCTGTCCCAGGAAAAGATCCAGCAGCTTAATCTCTCCTACCTCTTACTCAGTATTAAATTCACAAAAGATACTGATTCTGACTCCTGATGGTGCTGCTCCTTAGCTGTGTCTCTTAGAGAGCTTCAATAAAAAATACATTTACTTCTCTGAAGGTGTGAACCAGGAGAGGGTTTTGCTAGGAACTTAGGGTTATGTTTTATTGCTTATGTTCTATTATGATGTATATGCTGTGTTGTAATAATGTGTGGTTTCACTGGTGCCAGATTGTAGACGTTGGAGTTTTAACCAGTTTACTTGGAAGGTTTTGCTGGTTTTGACTTTTTTTTTTATTATTATTTCTCTCTGTGTTTCCACATACGTATGCACACACACAGAGGTTAAATTAACATTTGAGTAGAGATCACACTTTTCTTAGTTACTACTTGCAGCCTTATTATATAATTTTGGTGTGTGCTGAAATGTTATTAATATCTGAGGAAATAAAAGAGAATTCCCCTTCAAATCCCCAAGTGAAATCAGTGAGTGCTTGTGCTCCTGACCACCAGGTTCAGCTATTTCCTGCGTGTGGCAGTAACGGATCTGCAGAAATCCCCAGGGCAGAAGTGAAGCCAAGAGCCTGCTCCACCTATGATGAGCCCTGCTCCTGAACTAAGATTGAGTATCTGTCTAAAAGAGCAGGATGTTTGTGGAATGGAATATAAATCCCTGCACTTTTTCACCAAAGTTACAATTTCATTGGGACTGTGTGAAGGGGGAGTGAGAGAGACAATTTGAGGCGTGAAAACGTCGTGCATGAGATCAAGCCCAAAGGCCAGGCACTCCTAAGCTGCCTTTCTGGGAGTGCCATATTTTGCCCAAGTTCTCCCTACATCCCTTCAGCGCTGTGCCCAGGATCTCATCCAGGCTTTTGTCATGGCAACTGCAATCCATTATGGGATTCTGGCAGCTTGTTTCCCTGCCAGCCATCAGAGATGACTTGTGCAAATGGAATTGCTGCTCCTTTGGAAGGATTGCGTCACTGGGTGAGCTGATACTGCCGCGAGCAGAGACCTTCCATGCTAAACCCTGTAAAAACCACGCTGGCAGAGAACAAAACAGCACTTACACAACAGTCTGACTACTGAAAGACTGCTGAAAAGGAAGCAAGTACCTCCCGTGCCTATGTTCTAAGGCAGGATATAGCTTGTGTTCCCCATGTTGCAGGATGGAAACTAGTGGTTTGTCATGACTCATCAGCTTGTCTAATAAGCACAAAAGTCAAAAGGGCATCTTTTAGGATCTTCACTGGGACCTGTTAATCTTTGCATGTAGCAAAGGGTGCCCTGCACAAGGGACACACTAAGGGGGATTCAGGTGGACTGGGGCTGAGCTTCGGTCTGTTACTGGTTTGAGTCGCTCCGGGTCCAGAGGAATGCTCCAGCTCCTGGGCTGATAAAGTCACCCTGAGAAAATTAAGAATCTGTCTTGTTTTAGGCAAATTCCATCCTCTCCTTGAGAAGCTGTGCACACAAGACCCAGAGGCCCAGGAGGCAAAGCCTTTGCTGGAATGAGGGTTCAGCCGGTCTGTCAACTCCTGCCTCCTGTGTGTCCTCTGTTCCAGCTACTCTTGTACCCAGGGAAAACCTCACTCTGTCTGCTGAAACCCCCTCCTTTTCCTCACAAGGGCCTTGGCATTCAGCTGCCATTCTACTTGAGCTGCAGAGGGCTGCAGGGACAAATACAGGAGCTGGGAAATAATCGCTTCCGCTGCCCAGAAGCTGTGCCCAGTGTTGTGCAAACACTTGTGGAAGTCTGCAATGAGGCAAAGGCTGGGGAACAGACGCGTAAAAAGCAAAATATCTGCTAGACATCAGAACTGCTATAGGAGGAAGTGATAGCAATGACAGGAGAAAGGCTTAGGTCAGCTTGTGGGGTTTTTTCAAACTTCAGTGTTTAAATATAGATGGTTATGTAGCCTTAGTCAGATCACAGTAAGTGCTGGAATTTCCTAAATCCCTCTGGAATCACAAAGTAGCAGTACAGCTTTTAGGTTGATTTGCCTTTTAAATATGTATTTATAAAAACAGTAGTACGTTACTGCATATTTATTTTTGATATGTATTTCAGCTCTGCTTGAAAAGACTCAATTCCGTATTGTAGCTTCCACTTAAAAAATTGTTGTGGATTAAATGAAAAGTTTAATTTGCTCCAACTAAACATGAAAATGTATTGAAAATATTAATATATGGTACCAAGTAATATTAGAAAAGAATGCACTAGTATTACCTGTAGTGTTAACATAAAATACTAGAAAATATTAACAATTATACATACTACAAATAAAATTTATCTATCTGGTATGAACAGAAGAGATACTAAATCCATCTAGAGAATTGTTATGCACCAGCACCTGGGCTTTACCTGCCCTATAAGGCTGCATTTATTGCTTACTTGCATTTGCCTCTCATCAGCTTGGCCAGAGGCATTTTCTGACTATGCAAGTAAGACCTACAACTGGCAGGGGGAAACACATGGTGAGTTTTAAGAAGTTTGTGCCAGAAAATTTTGATTAAATTAGAAGCAGTCAGTGGCCATAACACACATCGCACCTTCATCTCTGACTCTCATAAGCGAGATCTGTTTGGTGTAACAGCTGTAATATGTAAATTTGATGATCCAATGGATCTCAAACCGATGGACAGGTAAAACCTTGCTGCTCACCAAAAGCTGGTGGTGCAGCAGCAGGAAGGAACAGTGGATGTGTTCAGTCAGCTCATGGATTCAGATCTGAGTCCAGAGCTGCTTCGGTGAGGGGGCTGCGGGGGATCAAATTCAAAGCCCACTGCCCACCCTGGGGCTCACAAGACTGAACCCCACAGGGCACTCATGGCATTTTTGAGTCTTCCATCACTCTCACCATGTGTGTCTAGTCTGATGAGTGCTGCTAGAATCTGCACTTCAGCGCTTTCTACCTCAGAAATCAGATTTATATGGCCAGCCATAAACACTGTGAAGCAAATCACTACGACAAAACATCTTTTTGACTGTAGAAAGAAATTCACAATAAATCAACGGGAACTGACACGTTAACACTAATGTTTAGCCATAGAAACGTTCCCCTGGACCCTGGAAAAACAACACAGAATAAATATGTAAGCTGCAAAATCCTTTCATATAACAAAAAATGTGGTCTATTATGGCGCCCATAATGCCAAGGTCACAGGTTCAATCCCCCTACTGGCCTTTCACTTAAGAGGTGATGATCTTCCTGGGTCCCTTCCAACTCAGATTAATATGTGAACTAACATGAGAGAAAAAAAATTGACCTAGTATTTTCTGTTGTATTGAAGTAAGTAATGTGCTCTTTCCTTAGGAAATATGACTTCTAAACTTCTCTTGATATATATGTGTATGCGTGTCTCTCTGCCTGCATCTTCCTGTCTGTGAGTGGAAATTGCAGCACAACAAATAAAAATGACAAGGGTGATGTAGTCTCTCTATTTTTAGCTGCTCCCTTCTGAAAGCCCTCAGCTCCCAGTCTTTACCCTGAGGCTTACAGTGACTCGGAACTGTTGATGAGACAGGAGGTATTTCAGGTATCAACCCGTGCTTGTTTGCACCTCCCTTACACCCAGTCAAATCCCATTTAGTCACTTATAAACACTGTTCATTCCTGATCTGATATTTCATTCATACACCCAGCATCACCCTGAGATCTTGTCCGATCGGCTGCCTGTCTCTGTCGGACACGCGTAGGGTGGTCCGCAGACAGCCTGCGGTGAACAGATGAGTCTGGACTCTTCTTTTGATCTTTTTCTCAGGTTGTTTATTTTATCTTATCTAAAAAGTTTTTCTTCTGCCCAGCTGAGATCCGACCAGCAAGGCAGCCACACGCAAACTCCCCGCCCCTGGGGCGGTAGAACATTCTTATACTGATAATTACGTGTATGATATTTACAATTTTTCACCAATTCCCATCACCTTTGTTGAACAGTGCACCTTTAGCATAAGCCAATCCAAAGTGCATACATCACACAGAAGATGGATGACAAGAAGAAGAAGAAGAACCACGAGGTCGGGCCTAAATCCTCCATCTTGCCTCCATCATACCCCCTTGTACCAGAATCCTAAAACCTATGTTCTAGTCTAAAAAAGTGTTTGTCCTTCACCATTTACACCTCAGAAACCTGTGAATCCTCATGTTGAGATAGCACGACTCTCGAAGGGTCAAAATCAAGCCACCAAGTACTTTTGGCTACATTCCAGGACTTCTGAGCCCCCCAGGGGCTCTCCCTGGGACTCAGAGCATCCGAGGTGATGCGCTGAGTTCCCACAAGATCTCTCTCCTGTAATTTTTTCCCTGTGTCAATCACTTTGGCTACTTCCTGCAGAGAATTTCACCTGGGAGTTTGTTGCCTGATCAGTGACTCTCCCAAGGTCCTTCTGCAGTTCTTTATGGATGAGCCTTGTTTTCACATCATCATTAAGCATCACCAGAGTACTTCAGCTCATGGCAAATGACCTTCCCAGTTCCAGTGTGGGATGGCCAAATCTAACAGGACCCCACACAAGGTGATGTAAGAATCCATGGGTGATGTCCCTTTATCAATGAAAATTCATCTTTCAATTCTGCCCTTCATCTCTCTGCATTCACCTGTTACTTAAGCATTTCCAAGACATGTTTCTTAGCCTCATTATTTCCAATGTTTAGTGAGGACTGTGAAAGGATTTCAGAAAGGCAGTTTGACTCTACCTGTGAAACTTGCCACATCCCTGTCTTGTTTTCACCTTCAAACAACTGCAACAAGTGCGTGAGAGATGACTTCCTTCAAAGCTACACAGATGCTTCTTTATTATGTGTTTATTCATGTGTTTGCTAATTGTATCCATTCAGTTTCTGCTTTAAGTAAAGCCATTTACGGGTAATGAATTTCATCTTGTTTATTCTCATCCTTACAACACTTAAACACTTTGATTAACCTTGAGCTCCTTGATCTATCACAGACAGAAGTTTAGAGAGAGTGACAGCAAAGAAAAGATGAATCAACAACCATCTCAGGGAAAGAAAAATTATCAGCTGTAGTGATGTAGCAGAGGGGGCACTCTCATCAGAAATGATGGCATTCTCAGCAGCAATGTTTTCTCTCATTTCATATCCTTGCAGAAATCCAAGGTTTATTCTTCCTTGACTTTTCTTTGACTGGTGACTCAACATTGTCCCTGGCCCTGTAATTAGATTAAGTATAAAGTGAATTCAGAAATTAACAGGAAGCAGTTTTACTATTAATACAAGCTAAGGGAAAGCAATAAATGCTCACAAATGATTAATGACTTTTTTTACTGTACCAACCAATTGACATTTGTCAATTGAGACAAAGAAAGAAAAAAAAAACAACAAACCAAAACCAGAACTGTTCCTGCATGAACTGCTCCAGCAGAAAGAACTTCTGTTGGCATGTGTGCAAAGTAGGGATTTGACTGTCCCTGCCTACAGCAGAGAATGCTCTTGGAAATGCCAGCTGCATGTCCGAATTATGCCCAGAAAGAGGAAGAGAGCTTTTGAGACCTTGATTTTTGGAAGTGTCAAACACACAAAGTGTGCTGTCTCTCAGCAGAGGTTTAGGGGCATCATAGCCATGGCTTTCCATGGGTTGTTGAACACACCAGGAAGATAGCAAAGGAAACTGTTTCACTCCTCAGGCATGTAGAAATATTGCTTTAGAGAGAACTGATGGAAAGAATTACCTATGCCTGAAGAGGGTGAACATTTGCACACCAAGAATTTAAGTAGCCTTCTAAAATGAGCTTTGAAGTGCAGGTGTTGTAGGAAAGGGAAGAGCCCACCTGGTCAGCAGAGCCTTTACAGTGAGCCGGATCCAGGGCGCAGCGGGCTCCACGCACACCTCCCGGCCATCTCTCAGCGTAGCTCTGCCGAGAAAGGAGCAGAGAAGTTAAGGCCAGGTGTGTCCCTCACACCTCTCCTAATGGCTGGAAATTTCTCTTAGCCAGTAGATGAAGGGCCTGTTTGGTTTTGTCTTATGTGTTTGGGGGTTTTTATGAATGGTGTCACTACAGGTGTTTATGCTATAATCTTATAATGAGCCTAATGAATTTTCTATTTGGTTTCAGTTCTCTATCTTCAGCAGATACTTTAGCAGATCTTTCAGGAACTTAATTATCTTTAAAAGTATTTTTTTTAAGCAAGCCTGGCTTAAATTACCAATTCCTAGTGAGGTGGAACAGAATGCCATGCAGTGCTGCACAGAGAGTATAATTGTACAACCATTATTTGCTTAAGAAACCATAGTGAAAGCATAAAAGCCTGACAGTGCCCTTCTGTTTACTGACTGCACTGCCCTGGTTCCTGTGACTAGTTCCAGGAGTGGTTTTAAATGAAGCTTACTGTATCTTTTGTTTTGTACCCACATGGAATACAATCCAAATTCCCCACTCCTCAAACAGGGAAATGCTCCACGTGAAATTCTGACACAGGAAATAACTTGGGGCCTTTCAAACTTTGTCAATTCAGAGGAAATTGTTTTAATTCATGTCAAGAGGATCAAGTTTGTATCTTTGATTGATTCTTCAATGTCTAAGTTATTAATTGTGCTCTGTGTTGTGGGAATCTGATCCTCCCCTCTGATGTTGTTCATAACTAAGCTAACAGAAAGAGAATTAAAATACTGTCTGGAAGCTGCTTGTAACACTGGCTGGGAATTAGTTTATTCCTTTGGACATAAGGCCTCATTCCTGATACTTGATGTCTCTGAGGCTTTGCTAGGGAAACATCCTGCCACTCAAAGTACGTGAGCAAATAGGATGAGAAATGCTGGGCTGGTTCCTCCTATAGGAAGCAAGGTGCTATTTAGAAGAAGTGCTCACATGATTTCCACATGTTTGCAATGAGGTCCTCTTTGGCTTAATCTCACATCCTGAATAGTCTTGGGAGGGATGAACTTGGAATGAGTGCTGATGCACTGGCATTGGGAGCCTCTTTCATCTGTCTTCTCCAGGGCCTTACCTGTGGAACAAAATTCTGTTATCTCTAGGTACATGAACAGAGTCTTTATTTGCTCCCCTGAAGCAAACTGTATTCTTTCCTGTAGCCTCATTAGTGTTCCTCAGACACTCTGATTTGCTGGCTGCTGAGATAAAAGTAACTGCATCTGCACAACACAGCAGGTGCATTTTCAGAGCTGTTGGTGTGCAGGTGCATTTGAATTTAAACTTGGATTGCTAAGTTTCTGCCATGATCATCTGCTCATATTCCTTATTCTTTCTTGCAAACAGGATAATTCTTGCTCTGCCATCAACCTGCCTACCAAGAATAAAACTGCAAAAAGGAAAAAATTGTCATTTGTAAAAGAAGATCTATATGGACATATTTAGGGAAAAAGGTCCTGTTTTAATTCAAACACCTATTAAAATCTAGAGACAAGCTTATATTGCGGCATAGGAATAAATTCATTTGCAGACAGAAGCATATTTTACTCCTGGAAACATCCACAGCATACCAACAGGTACAAATGATCCTTTTTACTTCTGAATGACAGTTTACTGAGGATGCACTTCTCTTCCAAAAAGTCATCATCATGGACATAGCACAAGCCCACTTGCCTTTGCATGCGTGTACTTATTAATTGCTTACCCGAGTTTTAAGAAATAATTTTCTTACCTTCTGACCCTGCCATTGAGACCAAGTAGAGAACCAAAGTGACAGCAACAGATTTGCCATCCATTGCTGTGCACGTTTTCTTCTTGACAGAGGTCCTGTTCTGGTGCTGTTTCCCATCAGGTTTTATACCTGAAAGGTGCACTCCCAGCAGCCTGAGTGCTGAGAGGTGGGTTCTGCACATGCAGGTTTCCTAACACATGAGAGTGTTGCATAAGAAACCCAAACCTCTGTGCAGTTCCATTCAATGGCACTTCAAACTTCCCTAGCTTTTGCTGCTGTATATTTTCAATTATTCTTTAAATTATTGTTGTTATCCATCACTTTCTGCTTGCACCTCTTCATGGGGTGCAACGCTAAGCTTGCACTTGGAAATCAATACAACATTACCAGACATCTCTCCGAGCCAAAATAAAGAGACTTCTTCTCTCCTCTGTGAATATAGAATTTCTGTTCAGCTCTTTGCATCGTGCTTAAGTGCCTTGTGCAAAAACATTTATCCAGCATAATTACAAGAACTTTCATCCCAATCTTGCACACTATATTTTGATATGAATTGGATGAAGTTATTTAGTCAGTGTTTTATGAAGACAAGACTCAACTAGTTTCTCTTGCTCTCTGAAAGGATTTTGTCTTTTTCAGTACAGCTAAAGGGATTTAGATGCTTTATTCTGTACTGGGAAGTCTCTCTAGTCCTTAAGCAGGAAATGATGAGCTTAAAATGACTGAGGCATCATCACCCAAGTCACTTAAGCTCTTCTGAAACTTTAATCTGTTCAGAATATGAAAGGAGAAAGTGTCTGGCTGTAAGGGCTGTAATGATACTTGGTTAAAATAAACACTTAGGAAGTTGCTTGTTTTTCTTTCTAACCTCATGCATTTAGAATAATCACAGGTGTTTAAGACAGCAGATAAACACATGTCATAAGTGATTTCTACTGACAAGGAAGAGCAGCCCAGTCTGGTGAAGGTAGACACCAAGTCAGAAGAGCCACAGTGCTTCACTTAGCAGTCTCCAAGATCTCAGAAACACATTTTTGGAAGCATGAAGGTGGTTGTTGTGCTTCTAAGGAAGGTATTCTGTGACTGCACACAGAACAGAGATGTGATATGTTGTCACTTTTACCCTTGGAATAGCATCTCACTGATGAGCCTACAGAGGATGGTGCAGATGCCCTGCCCGGGGTCCTACAAGTGCAGCCATTGTTGACATTTTGGACAGAACTGATGAGAACAGCCCTGTCTCAGCTGTGCTTCAGCTCCCAGTAACTTGACTGGGATTTTGCTGGTGGCAAAGGTTACGTGTGTCTGTATTACACTAAAACTGATGCCAGTCCTTTAGGATACACCCAGATTTTTATGGCTGTGCAGATCAAGTGGTCTTTCCCAACCTCTCCCCATTCTTGGCTGATACTTGCGAAATCCTTATCTCCAAATTACATCTCTGAAAGAAGATATCTCATAAAAATCCCTCAGGATTATTAACAGGAAGGCTTAGACTTGTAAGACAAGTCTGAACAAAGCCTGTCTCCTTGAGAAACCTTGACTCCTTCCCATTCTGAGGTCTAGCAGGCTGTACAATGCTGTGCAGTGGGACAGGGGCAAATATGGGGACAGGGAGGAAAGTGCAGTCAGAATAGTTGTCCTCTTGCACAAGAAGTTGCTCAAACACTGCCAAAAACTCCCTTTATGTCTTGCACCATGAGCAAACATGAGCTGATTGTGAAGAATATAGAGTGGCTCCTCATTGGAAAAGACCAAACCTAAACAAATATCAAAATATTTGCTCAACTTTCCTACTTCTCAAGTGTTTGCTGCTTGAATTTCAACATTCCTCTGTAAATTGTTCTGCTACAAGTAGATATAAGGCCTTATAACTGGAGCTCTGTTTCTTAGGATTTCCCCTGATGTAATCCTCCCTCCTAACTGTAATTAGGGAGGATGCTCAGTGACTTCCTTAATGTTTATCAGATTTCCCTGCTTCTTTAAGCTAATGAAAACCCTTGTCCATTGCCTTGTTCTCAGTGCTATTGCCTTATGATTTCTGTGGCTAACCAGTCTTCGTTCATTACTATCTGGGAATTTTATCGTCCAGACTTCTGAAAACACTGAGTCTGACAGGAAAAAGGAAGAAAGTAAATAACTTTCATAATCCCTTTAATTATCTACACTTTACAGAGGCAGCAATATGCTGTTTCAGCTTGCTGGCCCCCACAACTCAGATCCCCCCCTTGCCCTTCTTGGAACCCCTTATGTGATACAAACTGAAAGAAAATGCTTCCTCTTTTTTTCAGTTCTCTGTTCCAACAAGGAAATTAATTACAAAAAATATTGAAGTGAAAACATTTCAACAAGCATTTATTAGGTAGGTAAACATAAAAATCTTCAATAAATAAATAAATAAATAAAAATTATTCTATAAATAAATAAAGTGCTTTTTTTCTAGCCAAAAGATGGCATTAAAATATACATTTATACCTTCACAACACTCATTTACAATAAATAATATCTTGAAAATGATGACACAAAACCCGATGTATCAGAATTTTGACGTGTTAATTCTGGAAGCTCCCTTCTTCAGCCAGTAGCCCACTGTGAGTGGCAGGGACCCAGCTGCAGTTGAAGTTACCTGTCCATGCTTTGCTGGAGAGAAGTTGCTGCTGGTCTTTTCTTAAACTGTTAGCAAAAAGGGATGGAGTTATTTAGTGAAAGCTCCGCTGGGCATGCACTGCACTGTTCCAGCTGTGTTTAGCAAAAATTTTTCCAGAATCATCTCCATATTCCTTCAGAAGCCGTTTTTCCTGCTGTCTTGTTGAGGTGGCAGTGGTTTCTTTCTTACATAATAAGACCAGTTTAAAAGACTAAAAGTATTTTTGTCAATTAACTACAAACCAGGGAATGCATATTCTAAATGCTGTGACACTGTGAATGTAGGAGGCAGGAGGAGGTGAGCTGTCAGAACCTGGGTGAGTGTCTTCCCTATTTTTGCCTCACTGGAGGAGTTAGGACATTTTTCTTCTTTGTTTTAGGACACTGTCTCATGTTTGGTGTTGGCCCTAGAAAGAAAGAAGATGGAAAAGGAAGCTGTTAAAAATCAGCCATACAACAGGTAAGACTTGCTGGTGTCAGCTGAAATCCACCACTTCGTGCTTCTGTGCCCAAGACCCTGAAAAGCTGTGACAGAACCCAATGGACACTGGTACATCATAACATTCCCAAAATGATTCAGCAGCAGTGAATTTCCATCATTTGATGCTTCACTTGACCACTGGAGCCTGATTTTCCCCCAACTATGTGCCAGTAGTTTGAAAAACCGATTGCTGCTTTCTGCCACGGCAAGCATGAGAAAACCAATCAGTTAATGCTTGGATTCTCTGAGCAGTTGTGCTGCAGGTTTTCAAAATGCTTGTGCCTTAAGGGAGAGGAAGGTAACCTTCCCAGAAACGTGTGGCACAGCAAGGCTTCAATAGCTAATGCTGTAATTAAGGCTCAAAGCAATCACAGTGTTTGTCACAATTAGTGAACACAAAAGGTAATAACTGCCCGAGGAGACAGAATTTTGGAGCACTTCACACCCATCTGTGTTTGGTAGTTCAATTAAAATACCGGTTTTCAATAAGCTGTGCTTATTGAAGAGAAATGACTCACTTGTCCAGAATTGCCTTGATAATCAGCTTCACCCAGGGAGCACTGGGCTCCAGGCACACTTCTCTGCCATTTCTCAGGGTAGCTCTGCAACAGGGAAGAAAGGAAGGGGAAAGGGCTGTTTAGTGAAATCCAGCACAATGTCACCTTTCTCTCATAATAACATCATTCTAGGCATACACTGACACGTTCCACTTGAAGCTGTATGGACTGAGGCTGTAGCCTAACATAAAGGGATCTTTTTCACTGGCTTAGTATCTTCTCATAGCTGTTTGTTTGATGCATTAAACCATCTGCAGGACTCTCCCTCTTTTCCAAACTGCTTTTTTCCCACAACTGGCTTTGTGTTGGTGTCAGTCTTTAACTGAAGAGTTAAATCTTTCCATCTTGATTCAGAAATTGTACTGCCCAGTCCAGAGGAACTACCAGTCCATAGGAACTTGGTTACTTACAGTAAAAGTTCTGGAATGCAACTGGAACGATTTGTATGCTAATGGTAGTTTTTTTCATTGACTTGAGCAGAAGAGTGATCATTTTTTTGACCTAGCCCTTAAAAATTACGTTTTTATCTCTTTCTCAGCATGGCTCCATGCATTTTCACAAGCCAGTGGAATTCAGAGTTTTAGAAAGTTATTTTTTGCCTGATGACTGTAAATTTAGGTCAACATATTGCATGTGTTTAAAAAGTAGAGATTGGCAAAACAACACACAGTTCCCAACACATAGGATATTGTCTGTAGGAGCAGGGAATGCTGCTGTCCTGCTTTCTGAGCTGCTGCTTCTGCCAGCTGCTCACATCGCTCACAGAACACTTACACCCTATCAGAGCAAAATCTGCTTCCTTCTTGTTAAGTAATCAGGAAGCTTTTGCAAAGCACTTACATGACTTCAACATTCTTGCAGTGAGGTCCACTGGGGGTGAGGTTCACGTTTTGGATGAACTTGGGATGGATGAACCTGGAATGGGTGCTTATGCACTGGCACCGGAGCTCAATGGCCGAGCGTGGCACCGCCTCCCCTGGAAAGCAAAAATAAGGTGGAGTGGTTCAGTATTTTCACAGGAAGCACAACATGGGGGTTTTTGCTGACAGCATTAGGAGAGTCCTTGCTGTGCTGGTAAGACAGCACAGTGTCTCTCCATCAGCATTTGCTCTGGCCATTTGTCAGGAGAACTCGAGGAAGGGTTTCTTTACCTTGTGTTCCAAGTGCTGAGATCAGGAGCAGGATCAGGACAGCAGCCACAGTCTTGCCAACCATGATGCAAGAGCTTATCTTCCTCGTGTGGCCTGGGCCTGGTTCTGTGGTGGAGTGAGCTCTGGCAGATCCCGGGGTGGCAAGTGCCTGTGCTCTGGGGCAGGCCGTGTTTATATCCTGCCTGGGCCACTCCGGCATCACGGGAGGTCATACCCGGGAAACTCCGAACCTGCGAGATGCTGCTGAGCACTGAGTCACAGGTGAGTGGGTAAGCCCCTTTCCCTTCATGACCACAAAAAAAACTGCTTCTCATTAATAGAAAGCACTTTATGAAGTAAAGACACGTAGACTTGCCCTGCACTGAGCTGTGTGGAGTCTGTGGAGAGTTTGTAATTTCTCAGAATAATTTTAATCTCTACTTGTGTCCTCCTTGTGACTTTCCACCACAGCTCAAAGGCATTTGCTCTGTGATTTTCCATTTCTGTGTCTTTGGACTTCAATTTTACTTTTTTTTGGGTTAAGACATGATAGAAGTAGGAGCCAATAATTCTAGAAATTACAGAGACTAGCTCTCCTTGTCTTCATATTAATGTACATTTTAAAAAAACCTTTTTATATGTTGACTTTAACATAACTTTAACAGAAATATTTACAGTATTCTTTTGATGAATTCAAATCTAGTTTCACTGAAATAGTCAACAGTACCACTGAGACTCTGTAGTTCCATTGAGAACACACAGAATATGTGAATATGATACAATGAGTTGCTTTGCCTAACCAAAGGTGGATTTGGTTTTTTGAGGATGACTGCTTCTTCTGAAGCAAAAACTTCTTAGTTATTTGCTGCTTTGAATTTGGGCAAAAGAAAATGCTAGAAGCTGTTGTAGGATTCTGCTTATGAAATAAAATAAGGCACTTTTGCAAATTTAAATTTGACCCTGTAAAGAGGTCATAATCTTCTGATTATGATGAAAATAAAGAAAACTGAAGATGGGATCATGAAGAAGGATTATTCAGACAAAGTCAGAGGTGTTCAACCATTTCTTTTAACAGTAGAGACAAATACTATAATACAAGTTGGCCTTATTTGGGTATTGCATTAAGGACTCCCATTAGTTCCCACTGTTCCTCTGCCAGGTAATGGGGAAGTCAAAGGAACAAAGCACAGGGCCAGATATTCATGAATGCAGGTTATTTTTCTCTGACTGATCATGAAGGTCTCAGAGATTTACATATGCCAGACTGAATGCCAGTTACTATTACCATATCTATCATGTCTGTAGTTTATAAATAGCCTTAGAGCACATGATCTGAACAGAAGCTATTCCAGAAGCTATGGAATTAAGCACCTGATTTCCCCGTCCCTTTACAGCTTGCAGCAAATACAGCTGGATTAGCTAACAGATAAACAGATAAACCCCTGATCACAGCCCTTGCTTGTCTGACCTGAGGTCTGCCTAGGGATTGTCCTCTTCAACCATGGCAATCAGCAGGTGTCTAGGAATGTGTAAGAAAAGACTAAGTGTCTCTGAGACTTACCCCTAGAAGTCTGAATCTGGTTTCTTTTGCTGCCTTCTGATTCTTTTACAGAATAAGAAGTAGATATCTATCGTTATCACTGATTTCCACTGGCTTCATAATTCTGTAGGCCTTTATCATGTCTCCATGTCTCATCTCTCTGATAAAAAAAACTCTTTTTATCAAGTGCTGTCCTGTCCAACCGACTGGGTTTTTTGCTCCCAACTCTGGACTTTTTATTTTCCCCTCACACACCATTTCCCTGCAGAGCAAGCTGTTTACAGAAATGCAAGCTGGAGCATCAATGGAAAAGTCTTCTGGCCTGCATACAAGGAGAAAATGGAAGGATGAATGGCAGGTCCTAATGAGTGTGGATTTTTTCCCCAAATATTTCCAATACACTGTTATTCCTCTTTAATTTCACAAATTATGTTCAGTATCTCAAGTAAAAATTTATTCTTTCTGGGCTCTACATGCAAGGAAGCTTTTATCCTTTGTCCTCTTTGTGCAAAACCTTCTGCCTGTTCAATTTTAAGGAAATGTCATTTCTGCTTTCTTGGTCCAGACACACCAGATGTTTGTGGCTCTGTGTGTCTCTACTCAAATATAAAGAAAGGGCTCAGTTATTTTACGTTTATCAAAGACAATATAATGATTACAGCATAACAACTCTTGATATGGAGCAGTGGGACAAATGAGTACTGTTCTGGAGGCTGGGCTTTGACTTGTAATCTGTGATATAGGGAGCAGAGTGCTCAGGAGTGGCCTGCAAAAAAACTCAGAGTTGACAAAGATAAAATCTCTCATGTGGTTACAGAGAGAAGTCAGAAGAGATGAACACTGAATGAAAAGGTCACAAGTTTTATGGTTAACTGTGTGATTTGGGCCAAAGAGAGAAGCTGCTGTTCCAATTGATTTAAAAGGACCTTGTTTTGGACACGTGAGGTGGGTGAATTAAGAGCTGCTGGAATTCTAGCTCCCACGCCCTCTGACTGAAGAGAGCCATTGCTAAGCCTTAAATATGAGTGTCATAAGCGATATCTGGTATCCTTCAGCTGTATAAACACCTTTTTGTCATAAGAGTCATGAATACAGTTATTGAGAAGCTTCCATTTTCTTGGCAGGAGAGTGCCTTAACAGCTACCAAGCGATAAGATTCCTGAGTATTGATGCTTATCAGCAGTATATGACACACAGAAATGTGTCCAACTTCTGACACTGCTGTGTGCTCCAACAGTCCCTGTCCAAATCACATGGCAAACTGGTACATGTAGGATTAGTTCAGATCAACCTGGAGGTGCAACAGCAGGCATAGGATTCAGTAATTCCACTAATCAAGGCTTCCACATCAGTTATACTATAGAAAACAAAGGGCAGGAGAGAGGCTGAGGTAC
Organism: Urocynchramus pylzowi; assembly: GCA_013397555.1. Taxonomy (NCBI): domain Eukaryota; kingdom Metazoa; phylum Chordata; class Aves; order Passeriformes; family Fringillidae; genus Urocynchramus; species Urocynchramus pylzowi. The sequence goes on along the minus strand of VZRH01003002.1, from coordinate 35,434 downwards.
CTGAGTGAAAACACTGCAGTTCCTCATGTAATTTCCTGTGTGCTTCTGCCCTTCTCTGACTTGAGTGCCCAGAAAATTTACATTTCCTTATACTCACATGAGCAGTGAGGAATTTCTTTCCCCTGGGGGGCTCCTTGCAGTGCCCTGTCCTCATTTCCCTCAATGATTGTTCACTACTATCTTTAGTAATTCTGCCTCATGCCTGGAATTTTACATCCAAACATGTAAAAGATGATTGAAAAATTGCTGAGCAGCTGAGTCAGTCCATGTGACCTGATGGGGTTTTTTGAAAGAGTGTTAGGTTCCACAGGAAAGGGTAGTCCTGTTTTGCTTTAGAGTTCCTTTAGGCAAACACTTTCTCTTAATTTCTCACACTTCTGTGACCCTGTATGCAAAATCTCTCCATATTTTTGATCTGAAATAGGAAAATATTTCAACACCTTTGTGTTTTTGGTTTTTTTTTCCTGGCAGTTGGGGTCTTTAGTTTCATCTGTGTTTTAGCAGTGAGATGGTCTCTACTGTGAACCTTTCCTTGGCTGACTTGGGAGGGCCAAGCAAATAATTAATTACAGTTACAAATGCCGTAACTCTATGTCTTTCCCCACTACTATTCCTTAATTAGATATCAACAAACTCCACAGGATTTTAAGTTTGCCAACTTTCACACTGAATGAGTTTTACATGAAAAAATATAGAATAAAGGGCTGTAATTAGAAATGTAACCATGAGATTCACACAGATTTACTATCTGTCTTCTGATGAGCTTCTGCAATGTCTGATTGTGCAAAAATATTAATTCTCTTTTGTTTAGTTAATGTGCAATTCTGCAAGCCCAACTTGTTTTGCTGAGCCCTCCATCTTGGGAGAGGCTCACTGAAATTTGTGTGGCTGCCTCCTCCCCTCTTCCTGAAACTACTTGTGTGTGATATTTACCCTCATTTTTAAAAATGGAAATAGCATTTATTCATTTTTAGAAGTGCTGGGTATGGAGTGGAGGGTCTTTGCCAAAACAGTCCTGCACTGGGCAGGTGTTACAAAGGTCACTGTGCGAGTGGTTTAAGAAAGGAGTATTAATTAGTCATAAAATTGCACAGTCTTCTGAGAACAAGGATGAGAGGCAGAGCTCTGCTGGACCACAGCACTACTTCCTCAGAGCACAGGAGATGATGATCCCTATTCCTGTATTTTCCGTGCAGGCCGTGATTCTTGCTGCAGAGAAGCACAGTTGCAACATCTCTGCTGGTGAATGGTTTTTTCCACCTGCCCTGCTGATGAGATCTCTGGTTCAGAGGCAGGTGAGGCACTTTGGAGCTCTGTCTCGAGAGCACATGGCATGTCCCTGCTGCACAACCAGCTGCTCCAGGAGTACACAATCATATCACACACCTAAACTCGTTGCTAGCACTTCTTTCTCTCTCTCCTGAATTTTCTGTTAGCCAGCTTGATTTCCCAGTGTTCATCCTGCTGGATCTTCTAGGTCCTGGTGCTGTGCATTTAATACTCCATGCTTGCAGTTGCACATTTAAAATTCACTAATGGCAATGCTGAGCCTTGCTTCAGCACTCCCTGAGCTTCCAGCAGAGTATTTCTGGTTGACTCAGAACTTGATTCACATTTTTCAGCACTTTGAAGGACTCCAGAATTGCAGTTCTTCCTTTCTGTGCCCTTCGGCAGATTCACAACACAACAAAAGCCATTTACTGATCGAGTTTGATGGAAAATATCTGTCTTTGTGTATTCCTGGGTTTTCCCCATGTATGTAGTAACTGCATAGGAAATGAAATCATCTCCAGAAAGGGAAGTAGTATTGGAAAAAAAAAAAGAAGAAAAGAAAAAGAAGAAATAGACAGGATGCTGCCTGAAACGCTGTCAGGGTATTCAGGCTGCTCAGCATGCAGTGACTTTTTCAAAAAACAAAAGAGACCAGTTTAATTGCACTAATTGCATTTTTAAGAAAAAAACTAATTGCAGTAGGATTACTCAGGGACTTTCCAGTATTGCAGTATTGCAATATATGGTATCACCATGCATTGTCTTTCCTATTAGATAGATACCTTTTTTCATTAATCATCATATGTAACAGAAAACCTATTACAATACATGAACAAAAGAGTTACTCAGAAAAAAATATTTTATTCAGTGTGACAAAGCCAAGACTTCCAGGACTGAGCAGCATGAACAGCTGAGAATAGGGAAAGGACTGGAGAAGATCCTTGGGAGTAGCACTTGCTTATGCTCCCTTCCTTACTTCCCAGCCTCCTCTTTGCCAGCCTATATCCCCTCAGCTGTCCCAAAACCAGAAGCCTGTGTTCTGGGGTTTACCTGCTTGGGAGGGAAGGATAAAATAATGACAGCTTTTCCAAAGATATAGAGTTTTCAAGCATTTTAGCAATGCAGAATTAAAAACTCTATGGTTCATTCCATGGGCATTGCAGTTCCAATCACCCCCTTACTGGTGTAAATTGGGAATAAATTAAAATCAATGGAGTCACGCTTCAGCATTGGATGTAGATTCAAAGAGAACAAGGTCCTGAACTCAGAGGAACTGAGATGGTGCAAAGCACAACAGCTGTGAGCTATGAGAAAAAGAGGGTGCATTGGCATCAAATTCCAACATCTGTTTTCCCTGTTTGGGAGCACTGTGCTGAAAGATAATGATTTTCAGGGAAATCAAACTGATTTTTCTTGTCACTAGATTTTCCTCTTCTTTCCTTCATTTCATGTTGTTTCATTTCCATATGAAATGGAAAGCCCCAGGGAATAATTTACATTATATTGATTTGTAGGGAATTCCTGCTGTAGAGAACTTCCTTTAACTCCAGTGAATTTTGTAACGCTGATCATGAGCTAGCAGCAGGTCAAACAAATGCTTCAGGTATGACCTGTTTGCCTTCTCCCATTCCTCACAGGCATGTAACAGCAAACTAGAATACTTGTGTGACAGGGAGAGTTTGGGAACTTGCACCTCGGATTTTTTCCAAGCACTCACAAGTAGCTCTCTAGAATTTTAAAGGCCCAGTGGTATAAAGACAGAATTCATATTGTTTTAAGCCTCTGTAGATTGCCTGAAGAATTACAGCACTTTTGGAAAGCAGCACTATAGGGGTTGGATTTTGTAAACTTAGCATTTAAAATACCATTGTTCAGGAGTGTAAATCTCTGCCTAACTATCTTGGTATGTGTACATTGAATCATATCTCCTCTGCACACTAACTTCCTAGCACACTTGCAATTCACCCTGGTGCTTTGGGAGAAAAGGATGAAGCTAATCTTTAACTCTTCAGAAGAAAGTGACTGAACATTTTAAAGTAGTGATTTGTAATCACTTCCCACCCAGAACAATCTTCTTCATCAGAGCTAGATCCTATCTCTCTGTGACTGACTTATGTCTCTGGGCCTGATGTTTACCAAACAACCATCAGCCAAGATCTGAGCTGGCTTGGACAGTCACAGTTAGAACTGCAAGTGTGTTGATACCTTTAGCAATTCCTAAGGTGTGTTCTGAACTTCAAAAAGTTCACTACTCTCCTTCTGCCATTCCCTACCCTCTCTTCAGTATGGGGGTTCAGCATTTGTTATTTCTGGGCTTGGATTCTCTTTGCGTTAAAGGCGTATCCTCCTCTTCACTTGAGGAAAAGTATTTGACATTTGGATTCAATGAAATGCGGAAGTTACTCTTGTATTTCGCTGTTTCTCCTACTTTCAGCACAGAGCTAATTTCCTCTTAGAGGAAGGAATGTGATTAGAACCCAGGAACTGACCCACTTTTATTTAGCATAAACAGCTGCACTGCTGTGTGACGCAGAACATTAGCAGTCCATACCGAACTGAAACATCTGAATATCTAATGTAGATCATGGATATAAACCTACAGCACGGAGCTTGATTTTCCCCAGCACCTTTTTCCCGAAGGTCTGACAATACCTGTTTGTTAGGTCCAACCAGTTGAGGTATCCAATCCCAGTACAATTAATCAGGAAACTGTCTATTATGAGCACAGGGCATGGAGCCGAATGTTTAATCATCCACAGAAAACCATATCCCTTCCCCATTCCTCTAAACTGCAACAACCACCAGAGAGCTTGGAAACTGCTAAGAGTCATTATGAGCTTTGGTGCCAGCCACTGTTTTATCATTTTCATTTCTGAAGTGGCATGTGTGACTGCATGCCAGCTGGCAGCCTGTCATAAGGTTCATCCCATCAATCACACATATTCTTCAGAGGACATTTCTATTTCTCCTGCAAAACCCCCATGATTCTGGCAGCTTTAGAGGACAGAAAATTCTTGGCTGTTAAGATGTCCTCCAGAAGAGTTTCTCATAGACTGACATAGAGTAAATATGAAATGCAAGACACCTAGGAGCATTTCTTCTTGGTTAGACTTCATGCTTCATCTACTTTTTGGCTTATATGAGGTTTTAAAGATTCTCTCCTGAAAAGGTTTTCCCCATGTATTCTGGTTTTACTCTTCTACCTGAGGCATTTGGTGGCTCCAGCTCTTCTCCTACTGCACAGGAGCTTTATTGCTACTCTTGTGTTGAGTGCACCTTTGGTGCTGATTGCACGTGGAGTGTGACAAGTGACAAAAGTCTGCACGAGCATAGCAGGCCTAGGAAGCTCCTACAGCTGGGACGCAAAGAGTTTTCAGGCAATGGTGTCTTAAACAGCAATTACCAGGCCTGTAGCAGTGGTGGTGCACAATTATTGGTACATCAGGATTTGGTTTGCACTTTAGTGAGAGCTATGTGACAGTGGTTTTGATCAAAGAACTTTGTTACTTAACTACAGTTTGAAAACAATTTCCTTCCACTCATGTTGCAAGATGAGCAGGATGTTCACTTGCTGACTTGAGCGTCACTGTTCACCTTTCACACAGGTTCCTGAAGTACATTACAGGAGTGTGGGAAAGGGAATAGCTTCCCACAGATCACATTTGAACTTGCAGCCCTTCTTATTATAAACTTCAAGTAATAAAGCTTCATTTTCAAGGTACAGAATTGGACAGGAAGCAGAAAATGAGATCTGCAATGTGCTTGTGCAACCTCATTAAAATTTTTTGTCTTTCATGTCCACTTTCAAGATAGGCTCCATTTATCAACCTTCAAAGCCCTGAAATATACACTCAGAATGAAAAAGCTGCTGTATTCTTTGTTGCTCTGGTGTAAGCAATCTTGCCATGATGGACAGTCAGATCCTGTCCAAAGCTTTCTGTCACAGTAGAATTTTTCATCATGTACTTTCTGGATTGGGTGCTTTGCGATCCCTGTTTACAAAGTTGTGTGTCATGGTCTGAACTCATCCCAGAGGACTCTGAAAGCAATCCTTGTAATTCTGTATAAGCCACTGCATGTCCTATTCTTTTCACAGCCCATTCCAAAAGGAAATGCCAAACATAATGGTAATCATTTACCAAAAGAAATTCCAGATGAAAAGCATGTGTTTGGAGCAGAAGGCACGAGAGCAAAGCAATTTGACTTTTAAACACATTTTTTTTAATTTATTGTATTATTTTTTGACAGTAAGAAACATAAGCCAAGTGGCAGAAGTTCAGACAACTAGTTGCCTCCCTTCTGAAGATAGCAAAAATCACATTTTATTCTTTAAGCAGAACATTAAGGGAAGTTATGTTACACCATTGTGAGTTCCTTGGAGTCCTCCTTTATTTGCTCATCTTTATTTCTTCTCTGAATCAAAGATAGTTCCCAATCTATAGCTATTGTGCTGTTTTGCTATGTTTTTGACACATTAACCTAGAAAGGAATAGTGGTTCCCCTTAATATGCAGTCACAGTGGATTTTCAGTGGAGGACTTTTGGGACTGACTTTGAGACTGGGAACAGGATGGGCTGAGATTTCTGAGGTGCTTGTCATTACAGACAGGTTTCCTTCATTTCAGGGCTGTTCATTTTGCTTTTAGTGTGATGATTCTTCTTTTGAGGGGGTCCATTTTATAATCTGACTCCAGGACACTGGTGGTGAAATAACTGAGGAGCTTTTGCAGTGCAAAAGCTGCACTGCAAAGGTGGGAAGAAGAGGCCAGGACCGAAAAAGAAATAAAAACATCTGAGTGGCTTCCCCAAAACTGTGGGTCTCAATTAGTGTAACAGCACAGCCTGGAAAATCATTTACTGTGATCCATTGCATGAGGCATCAGAGACACTGTATTTGCTGGCAGAAAATATCTGAAGGATTAGTGGCAATGGCTCTACAGCCTTTATGAACCAAGGCACCATGAATTTAGATTATACAACACAGTGGAATTTCAAGGCATAATGCCATTTTTGTCACAGAACTAGCCTTACTAACATGTAGGTCACTCCATTTCGTGACAAGTTCGGTCACGTTTGCTCTTCCTGCTAAGAGCAGTGGGTGTAAATGAAAGAAGTGCTGGATATCTCTGGTAGCATGCTGGATCCATGAACCTCAGCAGCAGCCAGTGAGGGCATGGAGCACTCAGACCATACTGGGATGACTTCCAGTGCACATCTTCTGTCCCAGCTGGAGCATGGTGCTGTATGTGACTGTGATGGTACAGAGGGAGAACAAGCAGGCTGGAGGCACAGGAGCAGTTGCTGCCCAGGGGCATTGCAAAAGGCCAGCACATTGCACCTTAGCTGCTTTTCAGGGCCTCATGCTCAAACCTGCGAGCCAGCCATCACCCATTTCGAAGTGATTCATTGCTGGGGTGTCCAAAGGGCATTTTCATGTCATTCCTGTTCTTGGAAGCAGGAACTTGGTAATGAGTTCCAGCAAGACAATCAAATCCTCCCCGCATCGTGTTGCAATGTCCTGGTATTGCGGTGTCATCCCGGGAGCCCCGTGTGCGGCGCCACCTCTGCACTGGTGGCACGCGTGCAAGGACGGTGTCATTTTGGAAGAGATGTGGTGGTCCCTCTCTCAGGAGAGCAGGGGCATCATCCTGCCTGGGAGCAGGAATTTTCCCTAAGGCTCAACCCAAGGATGTGAAATCTCTTTGTGATATGCCTGCTTTCTGGTGTGGAATGTGATGCTAACTTTCCTCAGGCAAGTTAACTGTCTGGCCTTTCACATTTAAAGTTGTACAATTGAATAAATGGCCTGATTTTCACATTTTTAATTACAGTTGAAGTCGTTGGGTATCTGGGAAAGCAATAATCAAGAGAATTTTGGTATTTTGCTTTCCAAGTTCTCCTGTGAAAAGCATGGACCCTTTAGGAATTTTCAGCTTTAGGCAAGTCCATTGTGAAAGAAAATTATAAGGACTACCCAAGACAAATTCAGTAAATAAATTATATTTATTGTATGCACGTGATTTGGAAGATGGATAGATTCAGAGAAAAGACAACCAATTGCATAAAGTGCTAATCAGGAACCATGGAGATTTCAGTGCAGCTCTTGGCTTTGGAGCAGAGGTTTGTGACTCTGAAACAGTTGATAAAGCCAGGATTTGCCAAGTCCTCATCAAAGATGAGACTGACATCCTCAAAGATCCTGCTATAGCAAATTAATTACTGCTGAAGATCAAAGTTTTATTTCTTTGTGCCTGACTTTTCCTCAACACAATTACATGGCTGCACAGATTGAAGGTGCCTGTCTCCCAGGAGATGAGTTTCAGTTACTGAGGCTTTCAGAATCATTTCTAGAGGTTCAGAAAAAGAAACACTAAAATATACAGTATGGAGAAAGATTAGTGGCCTTGAGAAATTCATTATTAATATTTTTATATTTATATACAAATGTATGCACTTCAAAAAAATAGGAGTAGAGGATTGCCATGGATTACTTGGATGAAATAACCAATTGGCACAATTCTCAAACACAAGTAATACAGACCTTGGACAATGTAAGTGATACTGGGTTTTCTTTCTTTCAAAAGTAGGGTTTGGGAGTTACCACGCATATTTGGAAGTACAAATTTAGAAGACCTTTGAAAGAAACATCAACCTTATTCTGTATGCTTTGTGTGAAACAATACAAATTATGGGTACAGAATCTTATCTTTAATGTTTCGGGCACTTTAACCCTTTGAAAAGAAATCATGTAAATCTGTAACTCAGAAAAATAGTGTCTTGCTTTCTTTGTTTCTGGGACAGATCTGCCTTATAATCCTTTGGAAAGAATTCAACCAATATATTTCACCCTCAGCACACTTCATAAACAAATAAACTATCACAGGATAAAGGATTTCAGGTGGATTATCATTTCATTCCACACCTGAGAGCAACGAAATTCAGCCGTCAGTGACACACTGGTTTCAACGCAGCCCATTTTGTTTTCCTAGTAGTGCCTGTTACAGACACCACCTGAAAGCTGAACTTCCTGCTTGAAGCTGACACAGGCATCAATCCTTTAATGAAGGATTTGCATGATTTATTTCTCTTCTCTTCTGCATTATTTGTCCTAACACATTGTTGGGGATTGCAAGGGTCTTATTCACCCCACTGAAGTCACTGAGGTGATTTCCCTGTCCCACTTTCCTCTTCTGTAATCTGATAATTTTCCTCCCATCTCACATGCATTAACAAGATCACTGAAGTTAAAAACACCGTCAAGACTTCCTGCTGGCATGTGATGCATTCCTTTCTTGTGGGCATCACTCACCATTCTTTGGGTTTCAAAGGTTTAATGGCTCTGTTTCAGAAGGTGTGAAAGAGGTGAATATAATAAGCGTCTGATCATTTAATGTTTCACTTGAAAAGGTCCAGGGTGAAGCATTAGATGACCAGACACCAGTAAGAAGGGGATGCTATTGCAGGGTACCAACTGAGAATGTTGCTACTTGCAGTTGAATTCACTGCATCCACTTGAAGCATCTTTGTGTGTCTCCCCTGCTCGTACATGAATCACAATATTTAAATTTATTCACATTTATTTTCAATTGATTTTACACCTTCAGTGAGAGAGCACCCAGGAAATACTACCAGGAGATAATGCTCAAGTTTGCAGCAAGTGGGCAAGTTCTGGCAGGTGGATACTGGGGCCCAGGAAGGACCAGCTGCTCCCTAAGGCACTGGGAGCCAAGCACCCGAACCCAGCAGGCTGGGCAGGCACCTCACTGCCCAGGCTCCTTCCCACAGAGCCTGAGCAAGGAGATCCTGGCAGGCCTGGGTCCAACCAAGAGCCTATATCCCCAGCAAAGTTCAGGGCAAAGAGGGAAGTCCCAGGTCAGGCCAGAAAACCAAGTGACAGGGCAGGCACCCGGATCAGTGCCATCCATGGCCAGGCAAACTCAAAGCTGAGGCTGAACCCAACACAAAAACTCCTCCAACAAAGCTCAAAACCAGGAAAACTGACAAAGCCCAAGCTTAAATGAGCTTCTGGGCCCATGGGCAAGAGGGGATGCATAAAGAGATCCCAGGACTATGAAGGTAAATCGCTAGAGGAGTTTAAGGTGTCATCAAAGGATTTAGCTGGAAATGCTGAAGGAAGAAAAGGCTCAATGGACTTTCTTCCTGCAACTTCCTTCAGCTACAGACTGCAAACAAGCCTCAGTTGTGACACCTTCTATGACCTTCCTGCATGTCTGATTTTTTCCTAAGTTCTCTGAACAGAAACAAAACTCAAATCTTAATCATTTTTAATCATTTCGGAAACAGCAAAGGTAAAATACAGAAGCTTTCCTTCGAGTTACAGCACAGCAGAAAACCCTTTCCTGAGTCTCTTGGCTTTCCATCTTCAAATGACAGCCAAGTTTTAGAGACATATCTCTGATTTTTTTTTAAATTTTCTCGAATACATGCCTCAGTGTAAACTGGCCTTTACTACTTTCCTATGTGAGGTTCCTTGCTCGGTGTGAGAAACTGAACAATTTTAAATCACATGTGCTTGCTCTAGGCTTGATCATCTGTCCCTTGGCAGCGGTGGCAGAACTTTCCTAATGTGCTTCCTGATCCAATTGTTGGCTGCAAATGCTTTTGGTTTTTCTGAAAGCCTGGATGTGGTGTGATTTTCAGAGTGAACCTTCTCTTCTTTTTGTAAACCAGGTGTATTTGAATCTGGGGTACTCAAAGCCATGTCAGCGTTTGGAAAAATCCTTGTCCATGGATTTCACTATTTTTTAGGTTTTTAATAATAATACTTCAGTCACTAATGGGGAAGTTTTAGACTAAATTTATTCATGGTCCTAAGTGAGACGTGTTACATAGAGACAACTCTTTACTATTAATAGCTACTGCACATTTTTTTCCCTGGGAAATTGCTTTTACTACTCTAGCAAAAAAAGAATGAAGAAGCAGTTCCTCCTGACATCACACACAATGACATTAAGTGTTTTCCCATACATTTTGGTCTGGTATTTATTTTTGAACTAGGTAGAGTACAATAGCAGGGCACATTGATAACCACCAGAAGTGTTGTCAGTGAAATGCATGAGAAGTATAAAAACACCTAAAATAAAATGGTTGCATCTTGTAAAGGCTTTGAACTGCACATTTAAAAGCTCTCCTATTGATTTTCAGGTTCTGCACAACAGTGTCCAAACATGGACTTGAACTGCGTTCTTGAGGATTGCGTTTTACAGAAATAGAACAAACTGATGCCCACATGACTTTCAGAAATGATGACAAAGAGATACTCATATTTTATTTTATGAGAAACAGATTATTTTCTGAAGCTACCCTGGAAGTAACCTGCAGCAGCAAGTCCCTGCGTGCACACACAAACCACCCAGGAAATAGCAAGCTGCTGACTGCCCAGCTGGGCCTTTTCTCTTGAAGACAAGTGCTGCGTTGTATTGTTAGTCTGTTTTGAGGTTTGTGCTCGTAAAGTGTTGCTGTGTCAGTTTCAGACACATCAGCCTGAACCCAGAAATTGTCAGGTTATCCTGATGGGTCATAACTACTCAGAAGCTTACTATTTTTAATGAGGTGCCATTCAGCAGCTGATGCAAACAGTGTCCAACAGACAGGGAGAGCAGCAGCTGGGGTACAAAACAGTTCCTCCACTTCCTGCAGGTGACCCAATGCTGGTATGGTTCCCAATACCAGTATCTCAAACATTTTAGATCCAGTTGACAAGATCCCTGTTTATGGGATTGCAGTGTTTGATGGAGGAGACTGTTTCCTGTCTAGGAACTCACAAATCTGCAAGCTAAAGGAAAGGATATTCTCCTGCTCACAACAAGGGCAGAAGCAGCATCTTGCCCTTAGGACAGAACGGGCTACACTGGCCATGTCCATTTCTTGTTTGGTCCAGGACTCAGCACTTTTGGTGCAGATTTTTTCCTTTAATAGTATTTGGCTTTTCTAGGAATAATGGGATTTCTCTTTCAAGTGCTTCTTTAATACCTACAACCAAGCAGGAGCCTGTAGTATCGTATTGTCCAGAACCAGTTATCTTTCCTGTCATCCCTTTAGAGTTTGTAACCAAAACTGAATCTTTCATGCCCTTTTCCTGCTCTTATTTCTTGTGCAGGAAGATGTACCGGTATCCCTGAGGATGGACTCCTTTTTTAAGTTCCACATCCACTCCTGCAGCCTCAGACCCTAGAGGGGCAGCCCTTTGGCAGGGAAACACTGGCGCGGGTGTTCACCATGTGCCACGCAGCGTGTGGCGGGCAGCTGCACGTCCGTCCGTCCGTCCGTCCGTCCTTCTCTGCTCTGCCGCCAGTCACTGCATAAAGCGCAGCAACAGCAATAAAATGCAACGGCAGCGCTTCTTAGGGCGGGCTAGCTGGGAGTCAAGTTTTCCCCGTGTGTATTTGAGTGAGGAAGTGTACGACAGACCTGTAAGGCAGAGGTATCCACCCTCGGAACACGCTGCTCCCGGGAACACCGAGGCTCATCCCGCGGGCACAGCGGGACCGTTCCGCAGCGCGATCCGCGGGTGAGCAGCACCCCCTCGTGTCTATCCGGGCTCGGAACCCGCTGCTCCCGGGAACACCGAGGCTCATCCCGCGGGCACAGCGGGACCGTTCCGCAGCGCGATCCGCGGGTGAGCAGCACCCCCTCGTGTCTATCCGGGCTCGGAACCCGCTGCTCCCGGGAACACCGAGGCTCATCCCGCAGGAACGGCGGAACAGCTCCCGAACGCGATCGGCGGCTGAGCAGCAGCCCCTCGTGTCCGCGGTCAGGCACGGCACCGCGCCCCGCCGGTACAGACAGTCCAAGAGCAGAGCCAAAACCCGCCTGTCTGGCCCCGGTCACGCACACCGAGTTCACGCCACCCGAGCTGTGTGTGTGCTTGGGTACGAGAAGGTTTTGCTCTCCCCTGGGAGCTGCCTCTGACACTGCTCAATGCAGTTCATGTTCCTGCAATAACTTAGGCATAACATTTCATGCCTGAAACTGCATCTGTTCCTGCACCTGTTAGAACCTGTGCTCTCTGCACACAGACCAGGGGTGAGCACAGCTTCCAGGTTACAGCCCCACAGATGTTCTGCAGCGTTTTAGCTGATTGACCATCCTCTTGTTGGAGGTGGGCTCTGTCAGCCAGCATCCTGTGGTTTCCTGTGTGCTTTCTAAAAGCTAGGGCAACATCATCTCAGAGGCTCTGCATTCCCAGTGTGTTCAGATTCTTCACTTGTAAGGACATGTGTACTGGCTAGAATCAAAGTTTTGCCCATGGGGCTGAGAATGACAGTTTCAGACGGATCAAATTCCAAATTAGAAGACACACCCTGCAAAAAAACTGCACAGGGAAGAATCTTTCCAGAATTTCAGCATCTCCTAAACAGCTATTGACTTGTTTATATTGCCTTACACAGGCACAGGCAGAGCTCATAGTCCAAATCAGATAGTGGTTTGATACTCCACCACGTTCTGTGGCCCTCTCATCTGGATTTGTTTTTCCAAAGCACCTCTATGCCAGAAAGACATTCAGATGTCCTCAACAATCAAATCGAAGTTTAGCCCCCTTAATTCCCATAAAGCCTAGCATAGTTTGGTAAATGTGTGAGCCAAGCATGAAGGAGGGTTTGGCCCTTCAAATTAGAGACTCTATTGTTTCCTCCAATGCTGCTGAATGCCACCGCCTCTGCCCTGGAGGGGGCATGTAAATGCCACCATAAGCTCTAGGACCCTAAGAATCTGGGCCTTGAATATCTGAATGGGAAGAAAAATGTGATCCATACAATCAGATTGGAGGGAGAAGGACATGAATGTGATGCAGTAAGTATATAAATTAATTTATTCTTGGTAAAATGCGTTCAACAGCGCAATGCTCCAAGGGGTTATTTGATACTGTAAGGGAAAAGCAGCTTTGTGGAAGGCCAGCAGCAACACAGAGCCGGCAATTGCAGTGTCTGCAGGGTGATTTCCAGTGAGGAGACTGAGCTGAGCTGAGGAATGTCTGTGTCAGAGCATGAACTTGCTCAGAGAGGAGTCACAATGGTCCCCTCAACACACCCAGCTCGGGGCAGAACCTCAGTGAGTCAGCCTGATCTGTTCTGCTTTGCACTCTCTCCTTCCCAGTGCCCTCCGGGCTCATGTTTTCAAGACCAAATTAATAAATAAGTGCTATGGATGCTTCTAGATCATCTGCTCTACTGTCTGTATAGATATCTAATGCACAGATATTACATAGTTCTCTCCCTGAACAATTTTTCTAATGCTTTCAGGGCTGTTGCTTGCCAATATTCACTACAGGAACATTTTTTAGGTCTCAGATGTGGCTGGTTTCACGGCTTCTCAGCAGTCAGAGGTGTCAGTGGAGGGATTTGTGCTCAGCAGCACACAATGCAGAGCTGTGTGCCCTGCAGAGCCAGAATGTGCAGCGCACAGGGGCTGTCAGCACAGGAGCGTGGGCTGCTCAGGCACACTGCCACTGCTGCCATTCCCCAGGGCCCACCAGCCTCTGATCCCCTGCTGCTCAGGCAGAGCTACAACAAGAGACAGCTGTTTATCACTCTCCTGTTGCACTAATTGTTACAAATGTAAGGATCACTGGCGCTTATTTCAGCGTGTTTTGCTGCAAGGACAAACTGTCCTCTTGTCTGTACAGGAGAAGCTTTGATGTGTAACACCTTTCAAATTGAAAACGCATATTTATGCCTCATCTAAATGGAAGTATCAGAAAAAATGACAGGTTATTTTGCAAGGGTGTCCCAGCTGGGGCAGGTGAGTCTGCCCTTCCAGGAATGATGGTAACAATTTCAGTTCAGGAGTCTGAATCTTCCCCAGAACTCTAGGAAGTGACTGTTCAATTAAGGGGAGCTCTGGACAGACCTTTTTTAAAGAAATAGAAAATAGTAGACAGTCCACATGATGACTCACCTGCCCTAAGAAAAAATTGAAGAAAAGCAATTGTAAATGGGAAAGGGAGTCAGGGGATACAGTCACATGGCCTCAACTGGTCATTTCAGAGGAGTGACTGAGCATAGCAGGATCCTGTAAGACATTGATGGATGCTTGTTGTCTGGGGATTGGGAGGGTCTTGATAGCAGCTGTCAAAAGTAAGGGAGACCAAGGGTTTTGTATCTGGAAGACAGAATAATTCAGATATATACCATGACCTACAGGAAAAAAAAATGGAGAAATTATGTTTTGTGGACTTAAGAAAAATGCACATCTGAAAACCTTGGGTGTGGCCAAGCCACAGCTTTTAAGTGCTATGCAAGGTGGCTGGGTGTGATGAGGTGGTGGTTTTACTCCTGGCTGAGCACTAGTGGGAGTGACAAGCTGTGTTACTGTAGACTGTCTTTGGGACAGGGCAGTCCCCTCTGGCTCTGCCCTCTATGGTATTTTGTAGCTCCAGGCAGTAAAAATTGTTATGTGCCTCTATGAAGTCCTGTAATATTAAATGCATGACTTCACGGGTGTGGATAGGCAATGACAGCCACGAGGCATGACTAAAGGTGCTTCAGATGTTTAGGTCAGACCTGCCCATCCAGCAGTGCCTCATGAGGATGATAACAGTGAGACCTGCAAGCTGCTTTCCATGCAGGCAAAGGTCAGTGTTTGGTAAGCTCCAGTTCTTGATGGGATATTTCAAACCAGAGCCTTTAGTACGTGTGCTGCTGCCAACTTCAGCTCTGCTTCTTTTCTATTCCTTAAAAACTCGTGGCCCTCAAATCCACAAATGGTGTGCGTGAGGGATTATGGCCTATGACAGTGGATAAGCCTTTGTGTGCTTTTCATCTTTGTGATATATTTCAATATCTGAGCTAGTATCTGTTACCCAGTTTCTGGTTTCTGTGCTTATCAGTTGTGGCTCCAAAACATGTCCTGGCACACAAGTACTGCTGTTGGCACTTGGTTGTGATGACAGAAAATAATCATGCTAAGGAGTAGGAGGCCCTTTGCAGCCTAAATTCAGGTTTTAATTTCTTGATTTGTTCCTATGATCATACCACCCCTCTGGCAGCATTTGTAATGAGAATGAACGGATTAATCACCTGGTTTTTGAGTTAAATTCAGGTCTTTTCAGATGAGGCTCTCCTTTTGCATTAGAGTAGCTAGCTCAGAAAATCCTGGAAGAATTTTCTGTGTTTGAAGCTAATGAGTTGTTTAGAAATAGGTGTTTGCAAACTGGATTAGGGATTTTCCTTCTTACTGTAAAACAAAGGAATATTTTGTGTTTATCAAAGCACTTCCACTGAAGTGCAGCACGTGTGTGTGATGCTGCCATGGCAGCCTGCTTGTTGTGATTGCCTACTACAAAAATAGAACAGGAATCTGTTTTTCCCGTTAGAGGTTCTCTCCTGTCTTTAGCAGAGTGTGTTAATTGTTTGAAGCCAAGTTATGAAGTAGCTCAACTCCAACTTCCAATTACTTATTAACCTAAAATTACTTAGTTATTAATCATGCAAGGAGCAGAAGTGTAACACAGTCTGTAAAGACTCCAGGATCATCACATTCCCTGCCTGTTCTAAAGGAATTATTGTTACCCTTTCACTCAAGAGGTGAAACAGTATTACCAAGTTGTGACTTGTTCATAGATTTCCAGGGCATGCGAACTATGCTGATTATGAAAGACGAAAAAAATAATTGTCTCTGTGCATTGATTATTTAATTTCTATGAAAGGAATCAAAGCCTTCTGTTTCTTGGCGTTGACAGTAAAGTAGCTCCTGCTCTGTGGCCCTGAGGACCTGTTTCCCCTCCCCATACCTGCTCCCAGCCTGCACTGACCAGTCCTTCCCAAGTACTCACCAGGTAATTTTGTGTGACTCAGATGAGGTCAAAACTTGCCCATTGGTAAGAAGAGTTCAAGGGTGAGAGAGTGAACTAGAAACAAACCAGAGCCACGTTGCCCAGGCCAAGGTAAGGACCAACACACCTGGTTTTACTGGAAATGGGAACTGTAGGTTTTTAATACAATTAGAGGTTTCTTTGCTTTATGGTATTAATTTCTTACTGAGACATCTCTGCATGAATCGAAGTACTTTAAGCATTGGGTTTTCAAAACTTGGTTATAAACTTAGAAAAAAAAAGAAAAGGAAAAAAAAAAGAAAAAAGCTCTCCCTAGAAATCTGAGGTTTTGTTTGCTTTTTAAGTTGAAAAGTTTGGGGTCAGGATGAAGCCTGATGATTTATCCTTGGGGGGGTGGGTTAGCATCACATTTTGCTGTTGTAAGCCAATAGTGTGGTCTTCAGTCATAAAAATACTCGGGTACCTCCGGGTGCCCAACAGCTTCACGGTGTGAGTGTCCAGAGGGGTGGCAGACTTGTCAAAAACAGGCATTTGGCATTGACTTGGGTTAGAGACTTGAAGGAGGCGGGCTGCTACTGCTCTCTGCTCCAGCTCTCTGATCCCAGAGCATCAGGCAGCGTGCTCAAGTATCTGAAGCTGGGAGAGGAAAAATCAAACCTCTGGTTTTCCAGCAGTTGGGAAGCTGTGTGGGTTTGTGCTAAACTGTCCCACTGGAGATGGAGCAGCTCCAGAGACTGAGCTTGGCACGAAGCTCCAAGCCCCAGCAGAGAGCTTCTGTGCTCTTGTGAACTGAGTTAAAAAGCCTTGCGTGCTGCTTCCCTCCTGTTCTGAGTGATTCTCAATGTTGTAAATACCAATGAAATCCTTGTGTCAATATTTTGAAGGTGCAAAGCCAGAAACTGCAACACAAACTTTAATCCCAAGTACCAGGCTTACTGTGGTGTGTGTTTGGCAGCGTGTCTCTTCCTCTGGAGAGAAGTATACCACAGGATAGGATGTGATCAGGAATCAAACATTTGAGTATTTGAGTCTTTTCTGCCTCTCCCTAACATCAAATTTTATAAAGCAAAAGGAACTTGATATGACTCAGTGCAAGGAGATGGGTGTGAGGGCAGATTCAGGTTTGGTGTTTTTCATGCTCTCCTCTGTGGCCCAATAAGTTCTTGTTTTGGGGCTGATCTGGTGAATGAATTATTTGCTGGAAACAGATGGGCAAACAGTAGGAACAGTGAAGGTGTGTCTTGGTTCAATTCTTTTTACTAGCTTAAGCATCTGCTTATGCAATTTACTACTGAGCAATTAAAGTAAGAGGCCATGCTTTCCTTCTTACAGATGCAGCTCTTGCCCAGTAATATTCATAAAGGTATTATAAAGTTCAGCAAAAAATAACTGAGTGGGGTTAAGGGATCAAGCTGTGCTGTCACAACTTGTCATAACGTTCTAAATCTGTGTATCTACACTGAGGCATGGCCTGGTGGGCTGTACCAGCTATTCCCCCAAACACTGAAGATGGGCATGTATCTGAGGGAAAGCGTGCTTTATCCAATGGATTGGGAAATCGACGAGATTAAAGCCTGGCAAGAGGTTTGGGCACAGGATGTTTCACGGCGTGTCACCAGACGGTTCCAGGGAGTCGGCAGGTTGCCTCCCTTGGTCAAGTTAGTGATTAAAGCGTTAACCGGAGCCTCCTGGAGGTGGAACCGTGACTAAGGGCGGGCTCCTGTCAGCGCTCGCAGAGAGGAAAGTGGTAGGTAAATATTCCCGACGTGCACCGAGGTGCGGGGAGTGTCCTGGGCTTCCCGCATTCCCAGTTTGTCAAGCAAAACAGTAATTAAGAGCTCGGTGGGTCCCGGGCAGCAGCGGAGGCGGCTGTCCGCCCTGGCCATGCTGCCATGCCTCTTTCGGGGCTCGGGAAAGGCGTGTGAAACTCCTGCTGCGCTTCTCCTGCTGGGATCGCCCGGCCAGGTGAGTGCCAAGGGCGGCTGGAGCTGTTCTGCTCGCTGTGCAAGGAAGCGAGGTCCTTCGCAGCCTGCCGGAACTCCGGGCACGCTCCTCGGGGGTCGCTCGGGTGCCGGGGGAGGGAGAAAGGCTCGGCAGAAGTTCCCAAAGGCTTTGTGAGAGCCAGCGGAGGCTTGGGCGGGCGGGTCACAGGTAGTGCCAGGAGCCCGCCGTGCCCTTCATTCCGTACGGGAGTGATTTGGGAGCGACATCAGTGACCTTGCGCGCTCTTCTCGGCGGCTGAAAACGGCCTGTGCCGGTGGGCTGTGAGCAGAAAGTAACTTCTCCTCCTAGAAGGGGGTAACAGTCTTTGAAAGGGATGTGTGCGAGCCCCGCTCTAGCAATGCCCGAGGGGAGGGAGCGTGTGCGCGTCTCCTGCGTCGTGCCTCGGAAAGTTAAGGGGCCTTATTCACATAATCCAATTTACTGCTGTTTTTGTCAAATCCCATGCCGAGCCTGCCTGAGCAGAGGGCTTATGCTGTGATTTGTACTCAAGGAGTGCTCTTAGTGCTCTGTACTGAACAGCTAATTATTAAAATAAGGTGTGAAGAAATCTGAAAGCTCAAGAAAAAAAACAAAGCCCCCTTTTTTTTTTTTTTTAGGGGGGACAACACAGTTGTTCAGAATAAGTACTTTGTTTTAATTACCACCTTTTCCTTTGGTGGTAGGGACATCTAACGTAAACAAAAGTAACAAAAAAAGGAGAACATGAAGTCTCATAACTAGAGTATGTGACTAGTAAAATTATTCTGCTGTTACTGAGTTTATCTATCTAAACAAATATTAAATTCATCTTTATAGAAACCAGTCAGGATCGAAAATTTTGCTAAATACCAGACACTTGGGAGTTTAGAAGACGACTCAGCTGGACATGGTGTTGTGCCTATGTACAAAATATTCCATGTGTGTGTAGTGGATAGCTGCGATAACAGGCAGCTGAGCCTTGTGGTTTCTGTAAAATAAATGGAAGAGGTTCACCCTATCCTGACTTGCTGTGGGTTTGGAAGAGCTTTGGGGAGCGCTGGGTTAAAATACCATGGGGTCTTTGCTGAGGTTTGGGGTTTTAGTTTCTCTAGCGTTGGCAGAGGCTCTGCGTAGCACACTGCACTCTGCGGGCCCTGTCTTAATATATGGGTGCACCAGAAAGCACATCCAGGCTGTTACACAAGCTGAGGTGCTGCCTTGCTGCTCCTGCTTGGCTCAGTCCTGGATCCTGGGTGTCCCTCTCCTTCCAGTCCTCCTCTGCAGCTGCCTGTTTTTATCCTTGTCTAAAAATCTGTTTAGCCATTTGCTCTTAACTTCTGCTTTGTCATTCCTGCACTCTGCTGTCCCTGGTCTGTCCCCTTAAGTAAATGACTTAAATATCACTGTACGGAATAAAAGGGAGCAAGTCCTCTTATCTGCCTCTGCATTGACACTTGGACTTTTTCTTTGGGAAAAAAGCCCCCCTCATTTAAGGTAAGATCTGAATCTTACAGACAAATACAGCTCATCACCTTTGTGAGATTTGTCTTGTGCCCTGACGTGTTGATGCTCTTGCAGCTTTGAAATGTGCACTGGTCTGTTTTCCCTTTGCTTTTCCTAGACTCCTCCAATAGTTGAAGTCCTCCTCTAGGGATGCTCAGTTTGCAGCTCCCCCAGTTTTCATGTCCTCCTCACTCTCCCTTTGCTTTTTTTTTTTCCTTTCTTTCCTTCACTATGTATTTCAGGCTTCAATCAGTCTTTCTCCAAGCATTAGGTTTCTACTTGGTTAAGTCTCAGGCCAGCAGTTTAGTCCTGCTAAGATCCCACTTTCCAGGTGTAACCTATCTGAGGAAACTCTGCCCTTCTAGTCCAGTTTAACATAATGGTAAAGACACCTGTGTGATACCAAGTAAGTCAGGAGATGGCTTTGAATAAAGGACACAGGCAGATAAGGTTGGAGTGGCTGGAAAACTAGCATGGTTTGGTTAGTTCAAATCCAAGGGAGCAACGGAAAAGGCATTTCACTTCTGTTTGCTTCCTCAGAAGGACTACAGGGAAGTGGCATGGAAAGCAGCAAGATAGCAGGAGGTGATGGGAAATCTAACAGCTCTGTGGATTTAGGGAGCGCCAGTGCAAACATCCTGGCATCTGTTGTGTCAGGTACTGGTGCTGGGGAAGGCACTGCCTGGTGGCCACCCACAGCTTTGGGTCTTGGCTGCAAATAAGCACTGTGAGAGGTGTGCAGCCAGAACGTGCCATGGGAAGGGTCCAGGGAGAGGAGGATCACCTATGGAGTGAGCTGGTGGTGTGGAAGTGTTTGGTACAAGGCTGGTAAGCACAGCAGGTCACATAACTGAGGAGAACATGGTGAGAACATTGTGCTTCCCCCCCAGCCACAGGAGAGAAGGCTCTGTCCTGGATGTTGCGGCCGTGAGGGAGAGCAAGAGAAAGACGTTGGTGAAGCATTATCCCCATCACCACCCACTCTTGCAGTTAGCTTTATTTTCAGCATTTTAATGGCACATGGCTGATTTAAAATCTGTTTGAGGTGTTTAGGGCAAATAATTTACTAGGAGCCATCCACTGCATAGCAAAACACAGTGTTCCATCTCTTTTGTGTGTGTGTAAAGGTCGCTTCTCTCCATGTGCAGAGATCAGCTTTTTCTTTCAGATGAATCATTTTAAGGCCAAATAGTGTAGAGAAGAGTGCACCCCCAAGCAGTGAGGTGGTGCTGGAGCTTGCCAGTGTCACTGTTCTACAGGTAGTAGAGGTGACTCGGCTATCCTCTGCTCTTAACGTGTTGTTTCCGGACAGGTGCGAGGAAGCTGAAGTGTACGTTCAGTTATTCAGGTGCCAAAGTACATAAACTCCTCTGCATCTTGTAAAAAGGGCTTGAAATTACACTGACACAGGCAGCTGCTTCACTTAGAGGTCTTAAGTAAATCACATAAAATCAGATTTCAAGGTGTGGCCAGTGGTTACTGAAGTCATTGTCCGAGGGAAAACCCAAGCAGTGGTACACAGCAGTGTGTTCCTCACACACAAACTCATGTCTGCACAGAAGTCCCTGGGCTTGTTTGGCTTGCAGGTATGTTTTTGTCTTGATTGATGTCACCCAAAGGACAAAGGGAGTGCTGCTCCTTTCAGTGAGCTCCTGATAGAGCACTGCTAGAAACACCAGCTGCTCAGGTAAAGTTCATTTTGGTAGGGCACTCTGGTTTTAGGGGTTATGAAATAACTTCCTGTATAATTTGTAGGGTGAAGATCATGGGTTTTATGTGCAAAACTTCTCATCTGTCCACATATGTTGTCTTTTAGAAGCTAATTATCTATGATTATGGAAAATAGGTGACATACAAAAAAGCAGCTCAGTAGTGCAGAGGTGAGGTGTTTACTGTTTGCCCAGCCATGATCTGTTCAAGGTTGAATGTTCCCTAAATCAGTTTTTGGAAGGTTGCTTGTCACTGGGACTGTAGACAATCAACTACTTTGCAGATATGTTTGACCAGGCCCTGTCCAATGCAGTCTGAAATCAGATTCAAGTCAATCCCCTGGCATAAGGGACAATGGACATCGAGTGCTGTGAGCCAAATTCCTCTGTCATCATGCCCAAGTAAGAGAAATGGAAGTGGAATGATCAACTTCCAGTGCCGTCTTTGGAGATGTTACTGCTTTTCACGGGATTCTTTGAGGTTTTCTTTTCCCCAGCCATGTGTGTTTCCCCAGCCATTTGTTCAGTTAACTCCTCAGTCTTCCTTTTATTCTAGTACCTGAGGGTGAAGGAAAGAGCCTAGACTCCATAATTAAGTTTATTGAGGAATGCATTGTTGAAGTCTCATGGCTCTGGCTCGTTGCCTGTATAATATGCTTGAATCCCAATGTGGAAATCTGTAAATTGTATTGCCACCTCCCTGAAATTGCCATCTTGTTCTCTCTTTGCTATTCCACTTGCTTTCTTGGTGTGCTGCAGGACACTGCTAACCATCACCACTCCTTCCCTTGCCTGGTTTTAGCAATCTGGATGAGGGTGGTTGGCAGAGTCACAGTGTGTTTTGCTGAGCCTGGGTCATGCTCTATCCATAGTGGACACATGGATGCTGGCCAGTACATGGGCTGCTGTCTCTGACTGCTAACGACTTGAGCATAATCCTGGAGTTGAAGTAGTCCTAAAACTGCTTGAGAAAGTCCTGCTAGATGTAGTGCTTGGGATTTAAGGTACTGTTATACACTTGATGGGAATGATTTACAGCTTTTTTTATTAGGAGTGGGAAATACTTGGGTATTAATGCAAAGAATGAAGTAGTCAAAATATGGTGTAGTGAGCCCTCAGCTTGAGTGTCCCAGCCTGTGTCACTCAGCCGACTAAAGCTTTGTGCTTGATTACTAATTCATCTTTTGTAGTAGCAGTAGTGAATGTATTTACTTTTTTTCACCTTTTGCTTAGATTCATCTCTTCTGAGTAAATGAAGAAAGTGACTATGAAGGCACAGCATCTGCCTTCTGTTTTCATCAATGAAGAGAAGTTCGTAACCAGGTAAATTATTAAAGCCCTGAACAGTTAATGAGTTGGCTGTTTTCTTTCAAGTTATTCCACATTTATTCCTTGACAGGGGATCCTGTAGACAGCTGAGCCTGTAGCCACAGTAATCCCTCCCACTTAGTTAGTTTAACCTGCCTACAGAGCAGAGTTGGCCTTTACATGAAATTAAAAGAACAGAGCATTAAGCCTTTGGGTCTGTGGTTTTTGTCTGTTAAGGAGAACAGCCCTTCTAGAGGGTTCTGAAAAAAAATTACAAGTTAGGGAAGAAGACCTTCCTGTCTTGGAAATCTGTTGGAATTGACCATAAGTTCCAGAGTTGAGCTCAGCTTGGCTGCAGCTTGGGGTTTGGCAGCCCCAGATTGCTGGGTATCTGTGCAGAAAGACTTTTGGGCTGCTAGCACTCTGCTGTGGTCAGAGAAAGTGTCTCTTTCACCTGCTTGTAAAAAAAGCTTGGAATTGCAATCTAACTGTCATTTCTGGGATGTTTTTCCACAGTTCAGTCTCCCTAGAAGAAATTTTTCCTACTGCTGCCCCAAACTCTGAGCCACCTGGCATTTAGCTCCATCCCCTTTCTCACGGGATTGTTTTTCCCCTGTTGACAAGAGTGCAGGAGCTGGAAGGATGGCCTCTCTTCTCTCTTCATTTCCATTGCTCTTAGTCTTCCCATGGGAAAGAAACTACCTGTGGACTCAGCCAGGATTGGGTCTGCAATGGCATTTATCGTGCTGCAGTAGAGATTTGTTCCTGACTCCCAATACTTTCCTGTGTGGCCTGGGTAATGCTGTTTTCTCCCTTTTCAAGGAAGGGTGTCAGGGCTTTGCCCAGAGCACACAGGCAGCAGATGCATCACTCCCTTTCTCCTCAAGAGTTGTTCCCTTTGTACTGCTGCTAATTTGGGACACAGTGCTTTTGTGTCAGAGGTAATTAATGTGTGTGAGCTTGGCATGCAAAAGCGTTTGGAAATGTACCAGGTGAGCCAGTGTCTCTGGGGCTTTATTTCTCTATGTACTTGCCTGTTCATGTGGTGAAATGTGCATCCCAGTTGAGACCTTTCTGCATGACAGCCATGGTTTAAACTTTCTTCACCTTGCATCGAGGGAAATAAGTGTTTCAAGAACCACTGACATTCCAAATGCACTCAGGCTTGCTTCCAGTGCAATTTCCAGACTGTCATCCCTCATCTGTACCTTGAATCTGCTGTTACACTACTTCTCTTCCAGTTCTATCCTGCAATCTTGCTGATGGGGCAAGCTTGCTGTTTGGGAATTGCACAATGGCTGGATCAAAAGGCTGACCAAAGGCTGTGGGATGATTTGGCTGGTTGAACTGCTGTGTCTCCAGCATAACTGCCATAAATATTCAGGGACTGTGTGTAGGGCTTGGGCAGGAGAGAGCACAGGTGAGCTGTCCTGGGTTAGTGTTTCCAGAGAGCAGCCTGGGCTCTGCTGTGGTTTACCACTGGGGCACCTGATCTTGCAGCTCCTTTGCATCTCACTTTTGCTACTGAACCAAGTGGTGAATCTGCAGTGCCTGTTATGTTTTTGGAGTGAGTTGTTCTGCCAGTTACTTGGCTTTGGTTTCTGTTAATGGCTGGGTTTGGCTGTTGTCACAACAGCTGCTGATTTTCCAGACGCCAAACTCAGCAGAGATGGCATCTGTCTCTGGGTTAGGGCAGCAGGAAGATGTGTTAGAGTAAGACTACTCCTGGAACTAGGCTGGTGCACATATTCCCTTCTGGGGCAAAAAGAAGGAAAATGGTTTTTTTCTCTTGTGTTTCCACTACACAAGGACAAACAAGTCAGAGTGAGCTGCTGTTAATCTCTCCCTCAGGGCTTTTCTAATTGTTTGTGTGGTTTGTCACTGTTGGTTGCACTAATGCAAGGCTGAAACCTGAAAGATTTACTCAGGCAAACTTCTGAGGAAGGTAATGACAAGTTTTTCTAGGCAAGGCAAGAAGCTGTGTGCAAATCTTGCTCTGAGAAATAGAATCTGCTTCAGAGATGACCCTTACCAGACCACTTACTGCTGTTAGTCTATGGTTTTATTTGCCTTTGCAGTCAACATGGACTAAGAGTAATAGGTGGGCCTCAGAGTGTGACCCAGGTCTTCATGTATTTCTAATCCATCTTCAGGCACCTCACCTTCCCAACTTCCTACTTGGAAAAACTTGTGAGATAAGAGCTGTCAATTAAAAGATTGCCAAATGCTGTGAAGTACAGAGACTTGAGTTGGAAGCACCTCTTGAGCAGGATCAGCAGGTCTGTCACAACATCTGTCGGACAGAACTGCCTATCTCCTACTTGCCTGGTAATCATGAATTGCATCTGGAGCTTGCCTGTGTACGAGGCCCAGGCATGCTTCATCTTGCTTGCCTGTAGCCAGAGTGATCAGAACTGGGCTTGCATCTGATTCATACCCAAACCTATTTGCATTACCTTTTGGTGGGATGACCTGAATGCAGTCCCTCACAGCTCACGAGACACAAAGAACGTGGAGCTATTTCAACCCAGTGCAAAGAAGGGCTTTTGCCACCAGTATTCTGAGGATTTAAGAAGAAAGTAAGTTGAAGTAAATGTTGAAAATCCTTGTTCAGAATCCAGTTGATAAAGCTAGTTAAAAATAGTTTTTGTGTGTGGAATTGCAGTTATGTAAACTAAATAATTTATACCCACAGAATTAGCAGGGAATGCAATGAACCTTGAGTTTAGTGCTGCAGCCCTTGTCCTCATGTTACCTGCTACGTAAAAGCCCAGTTGATCTTTTCCCTTCTCACCACGGGAAAAGGCTCTCTAAAGCAACAGGACACTGTCCTGTTTATTAAGTGGAGACAGGAGGGATAGGTATGCCAGGGAAAGCTTTGCATGTTCATCTCTGCACTGCCCTCTGCCCCAAGCACACCTGGACATGTTACCTGCCCTCCTGGCTGTCCCTGCTTCCTCTCTGGTGTGTGGGCAGCTGGGCCCAGGGGAAGGCCATGTTCCTGGGGCCTGTCCCCATGCTGGGCTGTCAGTTCTCTGGGGCACTTCTGTATTTAAAGTTGGTGGAGGAGCTGTAATAGTGTTTCTGATGGTGCATGAGTTCTGAATAGCTTCAGCAGCTCTCTGAGGAACGTGTGCTGCAGAGTCTGCAGGTGCTGTGTGTTCGATCTGTGGGCCTGCTGTTCCAGCAGCTCCCACAAACGTGGAAGTAACAGGCACTACTTGGAAACAAACTCGGTGTCCTCACACATCACTGGGAGGCAGGACATGAAACCATTGTAATCGTCAGTTCACAAGGAAGATTTTGTACACTTCCATGCAGTTGTTCCCCATGGTTAACCACCTCTGCTGGTGGGAATTGCTTGCTTGAATTGCAGTCTGAGTGATCTTTAAATGGTGTGGGGAAGAGGGTTTCATTCTCGATGGCCTTGAAATGCATTTCAATTAATTCTGTCGTTGTTCAGCCCTCCATAGCCTGAGCTGCAGCTGCCTTTGTCTCCATGGCTCCTTGTTTGCTGGCAGAGGTTCTCTTCATCTCCTTCCTTTCTCCTCTCAGCAAAGATGTGGTGCAAAGCTGTTTCGTTTCAAGCAGAGGGAAATAGAAATGTTAGACATCCTGTAGGTGTTTGGAGATAGGAAAAGTATCTGAAGCAGTACGAAAACTGAATGGAAGCCATCATGCAGGGAAAACCAAGTGTAGCCTAATTAAACTAACCTGCAGCATGGGGATGTTGTTGTGTTTGCTTCCTACTCATGACTGCTACAGAGGTGCAAAGTACAAGCTATGCTGGGGCAGTGTTATTAAGGTCATGTGAGACTGACTAATTAATTTCCTCTGGGTCTTTAAAGAAGCAACTTATGAGCAACTCTGTAACTTGACAAAACTTTTCTCTCAGAAAATGATGTGTGGGTCATTCATAAACCTATTCAAGGATGCAGTGGGTAGCACAGTTATGGGGTGTTACCCTGCCACATACCTCCTGCCTTTTACAGAGACGTTAAAAAACATTTTTTCATTGTGATCTTTGTTCTAGAGAGCAGCTCAGTTCTCTTCTGAAGAATTATAACTCTTACTATTCGGATCAAGAGAATCTGCAACTGACATATAATCAGGTAAGGATTTAGGGGTGAGAAACTCCACTTATCTGGACATCATAAATTAGTGCTCTCTTCTTACAGCACTGGACTCCAGCTCCACTTGCTGTAGTGTTGTTATTGCACAACATGTTCCATCTAATATAACAAACCAGAACTGGTTTCCTGAACTGAGCAGGTCAGCCTGCGGCTTTGGCTGTTTTGGAAATGGCTCAAAACTGAGGTTACACATTCTCCAAGTAATCTGTCCCGGGGCTGTGTCAGCCTCAGCGATTTCACTGTATTCCTGTTACTTTAAGGGGAGCTAGATCATTATTAGTTGGTTATTTTTACTCCATTCTTATGCAGCACTGACTATTCCCCTGTTTTTCTCCAGCGAGAAGGAAGCGCCCCATTCATTGAAGGAATCCTCTCGATATTCTGGGGAGTGCGACATCCCATCCGATTGAAAATTCAGGATGAGAAGCAGATACCCTCTTTTGTAACCCTGAAGTCAACAGAGAATGTGGGGTTTTTCCCTAGTAAAAGGTAATGTATGGACTTCCCTAGGGAGGTTAGCATTGCAGGATAGCTCGTGTTGTGGCTTCAATGGCTATGGCTGGCTGCACTGGATATCCCAGATTCCCCAAAGGTGGTTGCTGGACAGCAGAGCCTTTCAACAGCTTCTGCTGGGCAGGAAGGTGTGTGTCTGTAGCATCTGTGTTTGGCCCTCAGCCTGAGGAGCTGGAGGAGGCTGCTCTTTTTCATGGGAACTGACTATTCCTATACAGGACTGGGAAATTGATGTATATAAAAATATTGGAAAAGACCCAAACAAACCCCCCATGTTTCCATGTACACCTCATACTGATAGCCCCTGAGAGGTCTTGTCTTGGTGCACACACTAGAGCATGGGCCAAAATCTGGTAGGTAAGTGCTGAGGGATTGTCTGTCCCAGCTTACATTCCCAGGTATGTGAGGTGTGGAACCATTGCTGCTCAGGTGAAGTTCAAGTCAGGAAATGAGTACTGGCTCTGTCTGTGCAAAATTTGTTGTAAAAACCTCTTAAAATGCCCACAGACCAGCTGTTCCAGCTGCTGCCAGTGACAATTTATATCCCAGTGTGTTGTGCTCAGTTGATGAGGTACTCAGTGTACTTTTCCTTTGTTTTGAACACTGTTTGCCCAGCCTTGCTTGGTGAATTTGATGAGCTGAATCTGAATCTTGTAATACAGAGGCAGAGCCAATGTTCACCCTGAATGACTCCCTGATAAATTGAGTATTGCAGAGTTTATTTTTTTAATGACTTATTGTCTTAGGTTGCATGTGGGACATGTTGGAACTGAACTGGGGATTTAATTCTGCCACCTTTGCAGCTGTGGCGTTCCAGTAAAGTCTTCTTCCCCATCTCTGGCTTCTGAAATTCAGGGATGAATTTTGACAGGAATAACTAGGAACAAACCTGAGTTTTAGACAAATCTGGCTCTCAGTTTACCTTGACCAGGTCTGCTGGTGTGGGGTGCACGTGGCCTGCAGGGCAGTTCCTAAAAAACTTCTGACTGGTGGAAATCTGTATGCTAAAGTAAACATTCACTCGTGATCCCAGAAACGTGGGGCTGCCCTGACATGCTTTGAGGTATGCAGAGCAGCTTGGCTGTCTGCTCTTAAATGAACTTGGTAAATGTGTGGAATACAACCAAGATCTTGTTTGGCATGTAAATTGGGGGTAGCTGAATATTGTTGGGAATACATATATATATATATATATATATATATATATGAAATTCATTTTTTATATTGCACTACAAATTGGTTTATTCTCAGTCAGAGCAGTAACTGGCTGAAGACCTTATGCTGAAGAGTTTAGGCAATGATTTATGGAAATCTTAACATGAATATAGGTTTTCTGAAAGGCTGGATGGAACTTGCTGCTCTCATACACAGCTAGTTTGGACAGCACAAGGGGCTGTATGTAATTTAACCTGTGTAACAGACCTGTGTTCTGTAACTATTAAACAACAATATGTGTGTTTTGTGTGCCTGCCTGGTAGTCTGAGTGTGATTAATCCAGGGTGTTGCTGTAAAACAGATCAGGAATAACTGCAAGTTGTTTAAGTTATGTCCTGGTTGATGTTTGACGGGTTTTAAATTGGATGTGTTACATTTGGGATCATACCGTATTTTAGTATGATTTTGTTATGACTTAAACTAAAATTACCATGCTGGAGTCTGTAAGTTGAGCAGGAATAGGAATGCATGACATGAACCCTGGCCACAGGATAAACTGAAATCACTGAGTTAATGAGGAGCAGTCAATGATAACTACGTGTTTGGTCTTTCAGGGGAATGACTCGCTGGGGAGAATTTGACGACCTCCATCACATTAGCGGGGATACACTGAAATCTACTGAGGAACAGCCAGACCTGGAGCAAAGTTAGTGTTGGTGCTCTCGTGTTAACCAAAAATTCTGTGTTCTGTGGCAGTGCAAAAGGCATCTCACACGTCAGGCCTTCCCTACTAGCGAAGGGAAATCTCTTTGCTCTGTGTAACATGTACTGCAAGCTGGGGCAACACCAACCCAGGGCTGCTTAGGGCTGTGCAGGTGACTTGGTGAACAGCCAGTGCGAATTGAGCTGTGCTTTTATCCAAGAAATCATTCCCAAGGGAGCGAAACAGCAAACTGCAACCCCTGCAATCAGCCTATTCTTCATCGTATGCCTGTGCCTTGTTCCTTTCCTGCTTCACCCCCTCCAAAAAATAGTAAATAGTAAATGAAGCCCTTCACTGAGAGCCTCCTTCCTCTGGGGCTGCTGGCAGGGAGTGGCAAGCAGCTGCACACCCTGTGTGGTTCTGTTCTCTCCAGGTTATCCTTGCTATGAAAGTCACACGCTCAAGTCCAGGAGGGAGCAGGAGCTGGACTGTGCCACCCTGCCCCGCACCAGCAGCGATGCCACGGCCGTGCGCAGGAGGACCAAGCTCCCCACCATAACCAGGACAGAAGTAGAAACTCACAGGTTCTCAATCAATGGCCACTTCTACAACCACGAGGTAGGAAATTTTAGGCTTGGCTTTGTCACCTGAGGGATGGGGAGCCCTGTCCAGTGAGTTGTGCCTCGCGCTCACGCCGTGGTGCGGCCGTTCTTGTTCCCAGACATCAGTTTTCACTCCGGCTTTTGGGTCGGAAACCAAAATAAGAATCAACAGCCAGATGAGGACCAGACAAGTGATAGAACAGTTGCTTCGTAAGTTTAAGGTAAGTCTGCTGGCAGGAGAAGTGTGGCCGTGTTCTGGAAATGCTCATTCTGATGTGCACTCCAGCACTGCGGGAAAGATGGGGAATAACTGGGCGAGGATAGTGCATGGAGCAGAGTGTAAAAAAAAAAAAAAAAAAGAAACCCAGATGGGCAATTTCAAATGCATGGGTTGGGTTTATTTGACCAGTGTTTCATGGCTCTCAGAGGCCAGGAAAGTTCCACTGGGTGCGCGCCGCGGCGCTTCCGGCATTCCCAGGCAAAGGCTGCGCGTTATCCCTGGCGGTGCTGCTCTCCCGCGGACAGCCCCGGGAACTGCGGCTCGCCTGAAACAGCAGCAGTGAGCGCCAGCGTCTGTCGGGGACGGGCTTTCTCTCACAGCCAGGCGTCTGGAAAGATGCGGAAGGGTAGAGCTAAAAGCACTGCTTAAGGTCAGTGCCGTGCTGTCTGAAACTTTTTTTTTTTTTTTTTAATTTCCTTGGAACCATCTCCCACCAACAACTTCGTATGTGGTGAGAAAGTAGCTTTGCCCTTACTGCTGCATATTTCTTAAATATGTTGATTTTTGCATGGCTGCTCTGTTTAATTTTGGTTGTTCTTTTTTTTTTTAATTTATACTTTAATGGTCTTAAACTTCCCGTTTAACTTGTCTAGAGACTTCACTATTGCAGAACTATTTTGTGTATTTAGTAAGACTTGTGAGTGTCTTGGAAGGAAAACTTAACTTGTAGGAGTAATAAGGGATGGAATTACAGAGCAGTGTGTGAAGTTGTAGGGAATAAATTGCAAAGCAAGTGTTCAAAAGCTCTGCTGTTTTCTAAATGTGGCTGTCAGGCACGGGGGTAGGTCACAGAGGTTTACCTTGATGACAACACAAATAGCAGATTTACGTGTGATGGGAGAATAAGCTATAGGAAGTAGTTAAAGATGCTGCAAGGAAAGCAGGCAGGAGAGATCTGGGTTTGCAGTCTGTTACTGATTTGAGCAGCATGGGAATGCAAGAGTTAGGGCTGGCACAGGGATGGTGAACATGGCAGCACAGCCTTCTGTCTTATCCAGATCCAGTATCTTTTAACTCTTCTACAGACAGGATCCCTGTCTCAGACTTTGATCCAAATCTCTGAGCTGAGACACACAGGGAAAATGGGCTGAGAGGGAAGTGCTAGGAACATCTGTGAGTCTGAATGGATTTTCTTTTTTTTTTCCACAGATAGAAAACAGCCCCCATGAATTTGCACTTTACGTTATCCATGCGTCTGGAGGTAAGCCAGCCACTGCTGCCTGATCACTTCAGCTCTAATCATTCTCTGTGGAATTTGTCCCTTGGAGTAGCAGGACTCGTACCAGGCCTCTGTCCTTGTTTGTGCACTGTGTGTGTGGTGTGGCATTTTGCCTTCTCAGGGACCCTTCAGAGATGTCCCCTCTGCAGAGGAAAGGCTGAATAATTGTATTGTGTGTATTTCAGCTGACAGCTTTGGATTGCATATGCTGAGTTCAAGGTATCATTGTTCAGTGGAAAAAGTTTACTTCCATAGCAGCTTACTCTTTTCTGGGAAAAGGGAGATTTGATCTTTATGAATTAATGGGAACACCTGAGAGAATAGGAGGGAACTGGGGGAGAAGGTACATTAAATGGCACAATATGAGGGGCCTGTTAGGTATCTGGTAATTGCAGTCAAGTCAGCGTGGGATTTGTGTCAGGAAAAAAGGCTCGTGACTGCAGGTGATAGATGGAGCCCCTGTGGGATGTTCCATGTTTTATGACACTGCTTATAAATTCCAGAAAAGAAGCAGTTGAGGAGTAGAGATGTTCCCTTGCTGCACAGGCTGCTGCAGGGGCCCTCTGAGAAGGTTGCCAAGTTCTTTCTCATGGATGGGGACGTGGAAGAGATCAGCAGTGATGTATGTATATCCTCACTTCTCACAGTTCATGGAGTTTTTCTCAATGACCACAGTCAGAAGTGCCTTTCCTCTCTTCTCCTTGTTAGGTTGCTCAGTACATTTCATTTCACCTTCCCTTTTTGGAATCCATTCTGCACAGAATAAATGAAGAGGAGGAGCAGGAGATCCAACAGACAACTGCAAGGTAAACAGACACAAAATGAAGTGTCAGAGGGTCCAGGGCAATCTGCACAATTGTGGCCTGGCTCATGAGGAGAACATACAGATGTAGCAGAGTGCAGGTAGAACACTGTGATGGCAAGGCTGAAGGGATTGGGAGGGTTTGTCATCCTTTCCCTATCCTGCTGCTCTTAAAGATTCCAGAATTAATACTGACTACACAGAGTGGGGTCTTCAGAAAATTTGGACCCTCAGGGTAACTTCTCTTTGTTTTGTTTGCTGTTTGCTTTCTGAGCCTTGGACTGGCTGGGTTTGCACTTGCTGTTATTCCCTTGGGAAGGGTGAATGCAGTACCACACATGGTACTATTTTGCTTCTGTAGCATTTAGGCCACATCAGTGCCAGATGTCCCCTTAAAACTTGAGGTGAGTGACAGGAATCCCCCTGGCAGTAGCTCAAAATGCCCCACAGGTACAAACCAGAGGAGCTCCCATATTTGTGAGCCTCTGAGTCCTGAGTCCAGGAGCACTAGGAGGCTACAGCAGCCATAGATCTGTTACTGCAGGATGGGCTGATAATCACGTTGAATCCAAGTGTCCAGGAATCGTTTAGAAAATAATAGTCTTACCTGCATTGGGAAAGTTGGGAATGGACACACGTGTGACCAGCTGGTTGGAATTTGGGCTGAAAGTTTGCAGAGGTTATTTAAATGCCTTCTCCCTCTCAGGTACATAAGAGAGAAGAGGCTGATACAGCAGCACCTTCGCAGTCGGAGCGTTCAGAAGACAGAGACTACGGTGTGATGGGATGGCCCCAGGGAACACGGGGAAAGCCTGGGCTGCTGAAGGGCATCCAGCTGCTGCCTTCTGGGCTGGGGCTGAGGAGGGCTTCAGCCTCGGAGAGTGCCCAGTGGGAGAGGTCCCCCCTCACCATTAGCTCCTGCAGCGCCGGGGTGCAGGCTGGAAGCACCCGGGGAGATGCACTACATCGCCCAAACGGCAGGTGCTGGATCTGACTTGGAACTTAGGCAGAAACTCCCCTGAAAATCCCGAGGCTTTAAATCCTGCTGATGTGTGACCCGGCACCGCGAGGCTGGCGTAGAAAAACACTGCAACAACCAATGTGCTGATCGAAAATATGCAAACTAGGAATATGGTTATCCCTCTGTTAAAGAAATGTTGTATTATATTAGCAGAAAGCTTTTCAGTAGAGCCAAGTGGCAGAAGATATTTATGTATTTAAGATTGCAGGTAGAATTTTCATTTAAGTTATAAAATGTCCACGCAAGATGCCCGAAATCCACTGGCTTCAGGATGGTGGATGCTGAAACTGCTTAAGCTTTGAGCTGCTGTTAGAAAAACATAACTGGAAACCCTCCCTCTTAGGAGCTGCTCTGCTCTTAGCAATGACAGGGAATTTATCGCTGAAATACCTCGTGAACTGCAAAGTCAGAACTGACTAAACACTGTTGGGTCCTGAAAGGCATCTCAGTGGTTTTTGTAGCTGGAATAAGTGATTGTGTTCCTTCCCGTGTGTCCTGTTTGAAAGGGAATTGAGAAGTGCTCAGTGAGAGGCTGCGTGTTACAGCCACGGAGGGCTGGGCCCACGGCCTCCCCAGGGATGCAGTTTGGCTCCAGCTCAGCCCCAGGCAGGGCACAGCAGCCAGCAGCCAGGTCCTTCCTGGCTGAGTTGTGTTCAGTGTTAGAGCTCCAGTCACAGAGATGTAAATCAAATAAATCCGTGCACAGCTCATTGTCCTCCTGCAGTAGCTGGCTGTTTTTACCTGGTGTCTGCGCCTTACCTCAGCTGCCTTTGTCTCATGCAGGTAACAAATACTTGTGAGGGAGGAAAGGGATGTTCTAGGCAGAACGTGTTGCCTAGAAATTGTGTGGAGTAAATCAAATTGTAAAGCTTTACACTGCCTGAAATCATGTTACTGGGATGTGAATTCAGAAAGTAAAGGTCAAGGTGCTGATATTGAAGCTCCTCAGGTTGCAGCAAGTGCATTATTTCAAAGTACTCTTTATACTAGTACTGCCCAGGAAAATGGTTAGGGACAAGGGAGTACAGAGGGCAGAAATAAAAATAATTCACAGTTAAGAGGTAGGAATTAAATAGGCCATTTTTGCCACCATCTGATGTTCAAGACTTGAGTCCTTTTCAGTTCTATTGTCTTGCTGAATTGGGACTGAGAACTTCTGGAAGACAGCTCTGGGGTAGGACACAGAGCTGATGCTGTTGGCCAGGATTTCAGGGTGAGTGAAATCATCTGTGGGGTTGGATCTTTGTGAGTGCTGTGCTGTCTAAATGAACAAATGCAGGCAAGAGCAGGGGAGGAATTTCTTCCAAGGTATTCTGGGACATTCAAGGAAACACAGCAGGGACACACAGGTGACAGAGGAAGTGGGGGTCACTCGGGTTCGGACACGAAGCCATTAACCACAGAAACAGTGATTACAGTCTATATCTTACCTGAATTGGTACATTTGATCTCATTTGCACTTACACCTCATAAGCTTAGGATTTAAAATACCTTGCTTTGTTTCGTTCTGTGACTGTTTGGGACAATATTATAACATTTCATACCAGAAGGTGGTGGCCACAGCCAAATCCTGAATTTCCATCACTTAGCTTATTGTTTCAGTGGATTTCATTACGGGGATTCAGCCTCTGTCTGAACTAAACGTGGCTTTTTGTCACTTGGTTTGGTTCAAACACTCCCTGTGCCGTTTGTGTCACCTTCCCAGGACCTTTGCAGCTCCTTATGCCGACAGCATTGTCTCACTCCTTTTGATGACTTCTGGAGGCTGGAAAAAGGAAAATCCCTGGGAGCAGTAGGGTCAGGAGGGTGCCTGAGGTGTTTGTGACCTGTTCAGTGAGGTGCAGCAGCAGGGCCTGCCGTGTGCCAATTCTCTCACTGTGACTGCTCATGTGGCTTTGCTGTTCAGCTCAGCTGGCCTTACACTTGGTACTGGTCAGAAAAATACTGACATACGGTTCTGGGAGGAAGAGTCAGTGTAATCCTTTGGGGATGTGCTGCTGTTCAAAGGCATCCAGAGGTGAAACATTTTTTATTAATAAAAGAGAACTCTTTGTATTGTAACATTTTAAGCCAAGATTTGGGGAAAAAGATAATAAAAGCTTACGGGTCAGGGATGGTTTGTTAAAGTTAAGAATACAGTAAGGAGAGGGACATGAGAGAAGTAGGGAAGTGGGATTTACTGGAGGGTAAAGAGGAGCCAAGGCAGTTTTGGTGTCTGAAGTTCAGCGGGCTGAGACAGCACAGGGAAGGGAAGAGGGAAACAGCGGCGGGGAGATGAGCGGGGAGAAGGCTTTGGTCTAAAGCCCATCACACGCGGTCATTAATGGCCACGAGAGCAGCAGGCTGCGGTCGGCCGAGCTCTGTTCGGCTCGGCTCAGTCATGAGGTTCTCCTCTGTTCGGCTGAGCTCGGCTCGGTTCGGCAGAGCAGGACTGGGCTCGGCCGAACTCGGAGCCGCTC
>VZRH01002973.1:0-16855 GCA_013397555.1 Urocynchramus pylzowi | reverse complement strand
CCCGCCTTGGGTTTTAGGTTTCATAGACCGTAGCAGATCAATTCTACCTGACTACTATGCCATCTTCAAAACACAACTAAAAGGAACCATAAGTGCTGGTATTATTCACTTCCCTGTTACGTACAATGTAAATCTTCCGAACTGNACCATAAGTGCTGGTATTATTCACTTCCCTGTTACGTACAATGTAAATCTTCCGAACTGGCTCTCTAAAAAAAAAAAAAAAAAAAAAGGGGAAAAAAAAAGAAAAATAAATATTAAAAAAAAAAGGAGAATTGTATTTACATGTGATTAGTACTGCAGCATCATCAGACCTGCTGGTTCAAGCTTCATTAACAGAAAATACCCCTGGTGGGAAATCGTGCCAAGACTTGGCATCTATGTATAGGACTTTCCCGGCATGTGGATTTGCCATATGTGTTCAAGCCCAGCTGGTGGTGCAACCATTGTTGTCTTCAGGCACCCCTCATCCTGACAAGCCTCTGTCATCAACCCTAGAGAGCCCTGAGACGGTGTTCAGGGAATCACTTGGCCTGGGTGAAGTCTCCAAAAGATGAGCCCCTATGGCACTAAAGCACTTACACCAAACACTCCTTTCAAGCTGAGAGCACCTTACAAGGATGGTGAAGGAGCGAACTCTCCATGGGCCGGCCCATCTGTGAATATCATCTGACTAAGAAAGGCATGTCTTTCCCTGGAGAAGTTTACAGCCAGTCAGTAGACATTATTCAACTTCCAAGCAGAAAAATCCTCTGAAGGACAGGACTCCCTACTGAAGGCTGCTTCACTTCTAGCAACTGTTTGTTTTCCATCTCTTTCAAGTATAATTTTCTACCCCAGTTGTGAGCCCATTAGCAGTAAGAGAGAAGAACGCTGAGAACCAGCAAGCAAAAGCCCATCTCTTCATGGTCACTGCATGGCATCTGCTCCGCTTGTAGTTTATCTTACACCCAAACCTTGTGACTGTGTGAGAGCCAATGTGCCCCCGGAGCAGGAAAGGCTGGGATTCCCCTCCGGCTCTGCAGAGGGACACACAACAAGAGGGGCGGGAGGTTCCATGGAGGATATCTGTTGTCTCTCTATCAGGTGTATCAAGAACTGATCCTAAGCTCACACTGAGCAAAGCATGACAAAGTGTGTTACCTGGCCTAACAAAAGGAGTCTGGGGCATTCTTATGGATGGTGGGACTTGTCATTGGTACCCACAGCTGAGGCATAAGGACAGCAATTCAGAGGTGTTCTGAATTTATTGGTTCTAATTTGGTTTTAATTTATTTTTATTATAGTGGTTTAACACACAAATTGACCAAGCAGAGCTCAGAGAGCTGGTCACTCTGGGCCTGGTTTACTTGCCAACTTAAGCGTGTGCTCTACAGTAAAGAAGCACACACAGCCTCACTGCTTTCAAGAATCTATCTGAGAGGCTTAATTGAACCTGAACACAATTAAGTGCTTTTCTGAACTTAGGCCATCACCTTCCAAGAACTAATTCCTTAACTAGTATAATGCCAGCAAGCTGGGGCAGACATTGTCAGGATTCCTTTCAAGCTTAGAAGATACTACTATGCCATGTTTTGGGACAGTGGCTGAAAGCACTGTAGCAACATTACTGTAAGAAGTTTGAGATTATTATTTCAGGACACCTTTTCTTCCACAATAACTATTTTCCTTTGACAGTTTGAACAGAGAGGCCAAAGTTTTTTACTACAGAATAGTTATTCCTGTTATTCTTTTATTAATTTTTCCTTTCTCACTGTCTTCCATGTATCTATCCTCTCTTCTGTGCTCCGTGTCCAGCTCCCCCTGTTCCACGCTAACATTGCCCTTCACCGACTGCAGGCCAAGAAGCCTCTCACACTTGAGCTCAAGTGCAGTGCACTGTAGTGCCAACACTCCTGCCTCTTCTCAGGCCTCACCTCACTCCTCTGGATGCAGGAGTACAGCCAAAGGACCTGCACATAGCCCATGGAGTGGCTCTAGCACCCAGCCTGCCCAACAACCCCGGCAGCGAGGGTGACGCCCCCTCCATGTGCGCTTGGTGGTGGCACTCAGCACCTCACAGATTAGCTCTACAGCAGAGAGAAGCAAAGGCTTTTCATTCTCATCCATGACCATCCTTGCAATGCTGTGGATTATTAGTTATTAAATTAGGATTGGCTGTTGTAGGATGGGACATCAAAAGAAAGTAAAAACCAGGTGGTTTCTGGTGCTTCCCAGACTGGGTGATGATTTCTGAGGAAACACACTATGATCCCTGTATCACCAGCTCACACTTGCTTTAGATAGAAGTTCATCAGTAGTGAAAGCCTTCAATGTGCAATGTTATCAGCTCAGTGCAGCAGAGGCAGAGCACTTAACATGCCAGCCAGAAATACACTGCTTTGGGGTTATTGTCGTGAAAACCTCTGTTCATGTTTATAAATTCATTCACATACATATGCACACAAGTTACAAGACTGCATGAGAGCTTTAAAACAAGGGAAAAAAGCCTTTATACTTTTGACTGCACAGACTGCAGTGCACTAGCAAAGGGCTCTGCAACAGAGCTGTTCTGAAGAACAACAAATCCTTGTGTTTCCAGCATGGATCTCACACCTGCCCTGGCATCTCTAGCTTAGAGGATCACTGTGAAATGGAAGGGACACTGTTTAAGGAACAGTGGTGACAGGAATCACAGGACTTGGTAGGCTAGTAGGAGGGAAAGGTGAGGGTTTGCTTCATTTTTATTAACAAAATTAAGAGGAGGCAGGTGGAAGTCGCAGGCTACTGCTGTCTGTCCATTGTTAGTGCTGGAGTCCCCAGGGGAATGATCAGACTGGGCATTGCCACTGTCCCTCATGGGCACAGCCCTAAGCAGTGCCCACACTGCCAGTCTGGCACCCAAAATAAACCCCTGGGAACTGGCTGAGGCACAGCCAAGTCCTGGGTGATGGCCAAATATTCCTCAGCACCTTCATCCGGATGAGCCCGTGGCAGGTCCCTGCTGACCACTCAGCAAGTTGCCACACTCAGCCTTGCCCCATGATTTTGCACTGTCCCCAGGGTAGCTCCATGCAGCCATCCTTTTTTCTTCTTTTTCTTTGGGTTTTTTTTTACTTAACTCCTAGCTGAGCAGACACCAGACAGAAGTGGAAGAATTGCCATATTTCTCCCCAGATGGAAACAGAGCTGATTCCTGAAAAGGGGGAAGGGGAAGAAAAAGAAGCCATACGAGGTGTTTGGCACTGCAGTAAGTATCACCAAACTGACCCTTCATCTGCTTTTAGCTTCAGTGGGTCTGGGCAGTTTGCAAAGTTAACCTTTGTCAAAGCATTCCACAGCAGCCTTTCAGGGCCTGAACACAGCCCTGCATCCTCGGTGTGCACGCCCACCTCTGGCATTCCTGGGAAGTTGCATACAGACTGGGGAACTGTTGGTCCCTTGTTTTATAAATCTGGTTTCTTGAGAATTGTTTTCTGATCTGTGAAAGCCATCTCTATCATGGCAAAGGAGCTGTGATTCTGTTGGCAGTAAAGGAAAAAAAACAAACAACAGTCATGATTTCTCTCCTTTGACCTGGATTATGTGTAGGACATAATGATGGCATTCCTGCTAAGACTGTATTAGCAGAGTCATCCTCATTCTGATTGGAAGGAGATTAATAGTGGTAATAAAGAAATTACACCAGGTTTAGACAATGGAAAAGTCAACACAGAACAAAAATGACTATTCCAGAGGTAATCCGTCTCCAGAGGTAATAATCAAGGAATAGAAGCATTTTTGTTATATCTACCAAATTTTGAATACTTAAAGTGTGCAAGTATTTTGACATCTGCTGTATTCAGCAGCCTGTGGAATAATGAAGTAGAAATGGGGACTAAGGGGTGGCTGGGAAGCTGGTGGTGATTGAAAAAGCAGTTCCAAAACGTCTAGACAAAAAAGTTTTGATTGTTTGGGAAAAGTGACGGTGAGGAAGCCCAATAGTGGCACACCCTCACCAGCAGAGGGTTGCAGGGACCTGGTGACACCCTTCTGACTCAGAGGGAATGTGGGCATTGTGGCTTTTGCCCACCCTACACCCCACTGGCTGGGTACTTGCAGGCTGAAGAAGTTTCAGGCTGCAGGTTTGCTGGGAAGGGGCTCAGGCCAGCTTTTGGGTCCAGGCAATTCCAAGTGAACACAATGGGCATTATCTGAAAAGGAGGAGGCAGGGCAAAGAACATAATAGATTTTTAGCTATTTTATGTTAACTGAAACCATTTAGTGAGGCAATTACACAAATAAATCTCATCCTAATACATGTATAACCACTGCATTCTGTCATCACTGCAACTACTCACCAAGCTCACCCTTCCTTATTTCTACAGCACCACCTGTGCAGTGCAAACACTATAAACCCAGAGAGGGGGGAGCACTTCCAAGATGCCTAGTGAAGCTTGCACTCATAATAATAGATGGGCAAGGTGGAAACCCATAGTTATACATGAATGGGGGCTCCCTAACGTGCCTGCAAATAAAATAACTTTGTATAAATAGCCATGGGAGATGACTAGGCTAATAACAAAAATCAGGAAAGAAAAAGGGGACAAATTATTTTTCCCAGGTGTTCAGTCTGCTCGAGTTTGGAACAACTTCTGTAAACAAAAGAGGAGGTGACGGGCACATACCCTGTGTTCCTGTGTGTCCCAGTTACTCCTGCACCAGTTGCATTTTCCAGTTGATATCCAAGTATATGTATATAGATTGTCTTTGTATAGGAGTGAGTGTGGTGGCTGTCAATCGTGATCTTCCAGTATTGTAATTTAACAGATTATGGCTGTATGAAAATGATGTAAATAACTAGAAAAAATTAAATTGGATCTCTATGTCCTAGTTTTTGTACATACTGAAACTGCATGGTATTTAAATTATTGTTTGTCTCTGATGTATGCAGTTTCTTAAAAAAAATTATTTAAAAAAAAGCTTTCTGGTGCCTGTGTATTTTATCACCCTCTGTCCCAGTGATTGACAGTGTAACACATGGAAGCAGTCAAGGATACCAGCCAGGCTCACCCAGACCTCCATGGGAGCAAAGCAGGAAAGGGAGACTTCTCAGAGCCCAGATGGATGGGATGGATCAGATGAGCCCCAAGCACCATGGCTGGGCTGGTGCAGCTCAGCAAGGAAGGATGAGTGGTACCTCAGCTGCTGAAGGGGTACCTGGCACCCCCCTCGTGAACAGCAAATCCAACAGTCTGCACTAGACACACAGAGGCATCCAAAAACCCCACAACCAAACCCCATCTGTCACCACAATGCTGCTGGTGCAGACAGTGCTCTGCCAGGGCCAGCTGCCAGAGTCGATGTGCAGCACCAGCAAATGCTGCTGCTGCTCAGCAGAGGGGCCAGTCTTGCACATCCATATCATGTATTCCTATTTTTTGTTACCCTT
The DNA here is from genome assembly GCA_013397555.1 of Urocynchramus pylzowi. Classification (NCBI taxonomy): domain Eukaryota; kingdom Metazoa; phylum Chordata; class Aves; order Passeriformes; family Fringillidae; genus Urocynchramus; species Urocynchramus pylzowi. The sequence goes on along the minus strand of VZRH01002973.1, from coordinate 11,445 downwards.
CTTCCCTGAGTAGCTTCAGTGGGTGACAAGTCAAAGCCTCTGTGTAGTGAAAAGAGGAAGAAAAGCTTTCAGAAGAATAAGTACATACCTGCAAACAGGCTTACTGGCCTCCTGCAAGGGTGACAGCTCTGCTGAGGCTCTTCAGTGTTTGGAACTGATGGTGCAAACATTCTGACCCTGAGGAGACGAGTGACACTCAGCATCCTCACTGTAAGTGACAGCTAGGAGCAGCTCTCCTCCCCTGACACACAGAGGCTTCAAATTACACAAAAATTAAAGATCCATCTACTTTAGCTGACCAAATTCCATTCCTTTCCCTTGCTGGTGGGGAAGCACAACATGATCAAAACTCTGGTATTAGGCTTTTTCTGGTTTGCTTCCATCTGGGCAACTTTTCATCTACCTCAAAATCCTTGTTTGTGTGTGTTTGTATGTATTTCCATTCTGACAGCCAATGAGTTTTGTGGCTATCCTGTGAGATGTGGATAAATAAAGTAAACAAAATTGTAGGTTGTGACTAAAAATCCCCTTCCCTCACATTGAGCAATGGCTTCCATAGCAGCAGTATGTAGTGGTTTGGTTGCATATAGTAATTTCTGTGCCTTAACAAGAAAATTATTGGTGAGAATACATTGGACAGGGAATGTGAGAACACAGTCCAGTCTCTTGCATTGAGACCTCTACAAAAGGGATGGGTTATGTTTTAATGGAAGCATTTCATAAAACCAGTCTAAGTGAAGGGATGTGTGTGTCTTCAGTGAAGTCCATGTAATTACTGGCAAACTGCAATCCAATGCCATCTGTAGGCAGGAAATGGAGGAGGCTGAAAAAAGATCAATTCTCCGTTTAACAGACACACCTGCACAAACACACTCTGCTGCTTGGCAGTGCCTGCTAAGAGCTCAGTGCCCTTAGCACAGGTGTAGGACTGGATTGCTTTGCCATCATCTTCCTCACCTCCATTTCTCCCCTTTGCTCCTCAGATCAAGGTTCCTAGACAACCAAGCCCAAAAACAACAGCTCGGCCATGTCCTGGTCACACAGTCGAGCTTGTCTATGTGGGACAAAGCAGCTGCCCTGCCCCTGAGCAGTGGGAGCTTGTGGTGCAGCTGTCACGGCAAGGTGCAGGTGCAGGGTGCAACAGCACCCTCAGGCCACACGAGCCAGCAGTGCCTTCAAATGGTACAAAGCTGCCTACAGAATTCTTCCCTGGGTGGCAGAATGAACAAAAGCTTGGCTTTTAAGTAAATTTGTGCCACAGGAGCTGTGGCGTTCAGAAGGACATCTTTGGCTGAAGCTGTCCCATGTGGAGATGACAGGTGATCTCCTGTCCACAGAACACTACTCTGGATCACTGTTACTTTATGAGCCTTTGAATGACTGTATTTCAGCTACTTTTGTCTTCATGCTCTCCTGCTTTCCTTTCCATGCAGTCAGGCCCCTTAATAAAATCCAAACCACTCATCACTTTTCAAGCATCATCCTCTGACATCTGCCATTACTTTGCTTATCTGGAGTTTCCATAACATTTGGACATCAGCTGGAAAAGAATTGGTGCGTGCAGCACAGGAGAGCACAGACATGTGGCACCACTCTAAACCTCTCTGGAGAGAAAGTATGGCTTGAGGGGAGAAATGGATCAAATTAAGCTTATTTTTCTTGTTTGCAAAGCCCATGAAGATATTTGGCAGGGTAAAGCTTGAGAGGGAGAGCTTTCACTCTCCAAAGTCCAAAGTGAATGCTTTAGTGCTGTCTCTGGGGGGAAAAAAGCATAAAGGAAAATCAAAAACAACAACCTAGCACTTGTTGGGTTCTAAATGAACAAGCAAGTATGCAGCAAGCAGTTACATACTCAGCCACTCAAGGAGAAATTATGCAAATAAAGAAAAAATACCTCATTTTCAAGCTTCTCAGGAAAAATGAACATCAGGTAACTTCTTATGTTCCTGCTGGATAACATAGAGGTTAACAGAAAACAAATAGCAAAGACAACCCCTTCCTCACCTTACTTAGCCAAAGATTTCAGTGGGAGGCTCAACTATGTGCAACTTCAAAACATTCTGTGTTAGGCACTACTAGTCCATAGCAGATAAATGACCAAACTTGGACTTCCCATTAGAAATGCCAAGTTGGACAGCACAACTACTGCACTGGTTTAGTTCAAGAGGTCCAAGAATGGTCACCACCAACCCCAGGCTGGTGATAATGTCTGGAGGGACAGACAGACCCAGGCTTCACTAACAGTGGACTCTGCTCCAGGCTGGGACTTCAGAGGTACCTTGCCTCAACTTTCTCCTGACTGTCGCATGCTGAGGAGAGTGGGAGCTCCCATTGTGCCGTTCTGCTGCCTTGGGAAGCAGGGCAGTGAGCTAAAGCTTTATGTTCCACTGGAAGTATGAATCTGGCTCACTTGGGCTCAGTCAGTTTTCGGTGATTGCTCAGTTGGTGTATGAGCAACTGAGCAATCACCGAAAACTGACTGAGCCCAAGTGAGCCAGATTCATACTTCCAGTCTATTGGGAATTCAGGGCATCTTCTGCATAAACTGATTTCTTCATAAATCCACAGCTTAAGTTTGTGAGTGGATCCATTATGAGACACACAAATGCCTCTCACCAGCGGTGAAGGAAGCATGGCATTAAACCACCATGCACTCTCTTGAGCATAGCACCTTCTTCAGCATAGCCCACAATAAATAATGACCTCTGCAATAAACAAACACTCCTGATCCTTCTTGGTACATGAAAAACTGAAAAAGCTACACACAAACTTCAGCTAAACATTACAGTGGAGCAGCATTTGGGGATCCATCCCATATAAAATGGGATGTTTAGGTAAAATTGCTGTTTATGCGGAAACACAAAGTTTTTTACTGTGAGGATGACCAAGTACAGGTTGCTCAAAGAGGTATCAGACTCCCTCTCCTTGGTGATGGTCAGAAGCCACATAGACATGCCTGGTCCTGGGCAACCAGCTCTAAGTGGCCCTGCTTGGGCAGGAGCGTCAGACCATGTGGACTCCAGAGGTCCCTGCCAACTTCAACCTTTCTAAGGTTCTGTAAAAGTTGATCTCTCTCTTCTGTGCAGCTCCAGGCCTGCCTACTGATAGAGAAAGGTTTCTTTAAATTTAAAAAAAAAAAAAAGGACTTCTGCAGCCTTCAGTCAAACAGTAATTGGAGGAACATCCATTGGCAAGCCTGGAACACTCACTAATCCTGATTCAGTGCACCTCTCTTCACAGAATATGAGTTATTGATTCCCTTTCAGGATTGAAACAGCTGAACACCCTCGGTGTCATCGCTGCTTGTTTTTAAATGACCAAGCAATGTGCCGAGTGAAGGGCCCAGTAACGCGCCCGCCCCTCTGGGGTGCTGTGAATTGGCTGTGCAGCCGGGGGAATCCTCCACAGGGGCAACCTCTCCGACTGCACCCGTGGCCATTATCTGAAACACTGTGCACTGCACGTTACTGGACGCAGGGCTGTTGTTAACAGAACTTGTGTCTTTCCTGTGCACCTTCCTTACCCAGCTCCTGTGCCTGCACTAGGAAAACACGCGCCCATCCAAAGTGAACTCCATGGATTACGCCACAGTGCAGGCACAACAATGGATTCCATAGCAGACACAAACACATTTGTCCTGAACTGGCTGAACTGGGGCATTCCAGCAGCAACAGCAAGGTCTCAGTATCCAGCAGAGATCATCTCCCCAGGATTTTAGGGGTAACCCCAGTCAAGTCCCAGGCTTCCCCACTTAATGTGCTGCATGGTAAACCCGACCCAATTTAAAACAAAAGTTTCTAAAGCATTTCAAGTCTGCACAACACTGAGTGCAAGCTAAACACACTCTCTCAAGTGCAACGAGCATCCTTGGCACTCAGCACACTAAGCACCAATTTGAGTCAAATAACAGCTAAGCAACACATTCTTATGTACAATTCCCTGGTCTATGCAAGAGGTAGAAATAGAATTTTACACTTTTACAAGAAAAAGATCAGTTCCCCAGTAAATCTCTATCTATGGCTAATCACTCTACTTTTACTTACACCATGAATTACATTTCTGCATTTAATTAATTCTGAAATCTAAACCAAGCAAGAATCAAATTACAACAGCTTTGAGCCAAGCACTCAGCAGAGCCATTTGTTATTACTGGGCTGTAATTCTGAATTATATTGCCTCATCCCACTTATTTTCTCCATACCTGCACAGATCCACTTCTCTAGAATATCTTCCATGAAGAACAAAGGAGATACAGCTATAGAGAGCTGTCTGACAGATAAAAAGAAAGTATTTTAAAACACTTCAGAAAAGGATTTCACCCCTGGTCATTGTGATATCCCGTACCTCAGATTTGGGAAGCCTAATTTATCTGAAAATTTACAGTGTTAAAAAAGTACAATTACATTCCTAGCAAAAGCATGCTTGTTCACCAACCAGCAGGCTGACATTCAGTAAATTCACTGTACAAACACTTCCAAGGAGTAAATATAAGATGGCATACTGAAACATTTTTAAATTACAAGTAAATCTATTTACCTTGCAAAAGCAAGGGAGCACACCGTGCAATCAAAATCCTGTAGCTGGATGAACACGTAACACTTCAGATGCCATCACCCACCACTAAGTATCTTCATTCCATCTGTATTTATTGAAAAATATTTACATATTGGTCACCATGCTTTAATAGCATCTTTACACAAAAGGCTTAATGAAGAACATCACACTAGGATGGGGGAAGGGTGGTAAGATGTCTTTTGAAAAGTTGGGTTTTTTCCCAAGCATTCTCAAGCCAAGAGAGTTCTCAGACCGAGTGTGCCGGAGTCCCGCAGTGCATGCGCCACAGATCCACGGCTTTGCTGACAATGGCGTCGGTGTTGTCCTGAGGAATCTGCAAGAGATCGGGGCAAGGTGCCTGGTCAGAGCACTCCATTCAGACTGTTTTGCTTAAAATAAAGGTTTTGAATTTATCTCTTCATAAAAAAGAAAACAAAAGCATATTCCCATCTCCCTGTCCTCTCATCCCACCATCCCTCTGTCCTGCACACACCATATTACATCCAGGTTTTGGACAAAAAGCTTTTATTTCCAAAATGCTGATAAGCAGCCAGGCACCTCACACTTCACACATCCCTGACACCAGGCATGACGCACACTGCCTATCCATGACCACAAACTGTATCTCCCATAACTTACCTGGCTCACACCGTGACCCTACAGCCCTGCTGAGATGCCTCATTACTATTCAGATCAGGAAGGTTCAGGGTCAGGTTCATGATCCCATCCTCACATCAACAGAAATCACACATTGAGTCTACAGATTTGCACTCAGGCAAGACACAAAAAAAAAGGTGCCAGAAACCAACCCTTCTAAGAAGCCTCCAGAAAAATTAACAACCTAACCTGACCCTCACTTACTTTTACAGAAAAACCCTTTAGTATCACAAGAAATGTTAATTCTGTACACAGATAATACATTCCTCAAGCCTAAAAATCACTTAATTCTATGGAAGCCTTAACTCCTGATGGAAAAAGTTCTTATTCTCAATGCTGAGCATTCTCCCTTCACCTTGGTTCTGCTACACTGCTCTCAGCAATGTAATAATATCTTTTGGTACATCTGCAGAAGGCAATTCAGACTGAAACAGTTAGAAGCTATAAAAGGTAATGCAAAGCATAATTAGAGTACTTACATTTTCCAAAAACTGTGTGATCTTTTCTGCAGAATTTAGTGCTATTATCTTCATTTTAAAGGTCAATAATATCTCCACAGCAACAAACACAAGAATCTTGCATGATCCACTAATAACTTTGTCCCAAACTCTACAAGAAAGAGAAAAGGAATCACTAAGCATTATTGCAGTGTTTATCTGCTTGTTTGTCTGCTAGAACAGCCTTTGTAAAACCATCTCTATCCAGAATATTTTTCTGAACAACAGCAATGTACTGAATTATTCGGGTCAGGATAAACAGAAGACATTTTATCAACTCCTCAATCTGTACAGAGCAGAGGGATGGCAAGCAGTAATTGTAATGTACTGATATGGTATGTTGCTGTTTAGAAATTGAACTGTTTACAAGCTCAAGTACAAAAATCAAATCTTGGCCTAACAGCCTGGACTGTAACAACTACTCTACTGGACTACACAGCTACCAGAGCATGTGGTAAAGATAAGAATTTTTCCTAGTGCAACAAAAAAAAAAAAGAAATTAACTTCATTAGCATGCCTAATAAAGATACTCTTCAATCAGCTAAGTTGCTAAAAATTCAAAGAGATGTAATACTGAACTACTACATCTCAAGCTGGTCATTGCTGTATGAGATACAAATATGATCTACCAGCAAGATATAGTCCATTATTTAAATTAGGCACAAGGAACAACTATTGAGTCTTCCAATCCATCCCACTGTGCAGAGACACTCTCAGAAATACCTAGGCACTCCTACATCTCATGTGAAATCATACCTGGACCTCCTTGGGCAGGTGTCCAAAGGCTTCAGCAACAGAACTTGGATGAATATTAAAATGGATCATCACTACCAAAACCTGCTATTAGCCTGCAACAATTTGAAATCATCCTTCATCCTCAGGCCCAGCTCAAGAGACTCGGGATAAAAGATTATACCAAACAGTGTGAAACCATCTGTCAGATGGCAGCTTTTATGGGCTCACATTATTTTTAGTTCTTGAATCTTAAGAGCTGTGTCAGAAAGAGTTTCTGAGGATTACAGTTCTTGCTCCTTCTGGGCACTTGTTCAAAGTATTTCTCCTTCCAAATAAAAACATGGGGGAACAAAGATCACACACTATCCTCCGTAATTTCTGAATATAGTAACACCAACTGAAAAACATTATCTGCAGCCCATCTACAAATTTGGATCTATGGGTGTGCTTCTTCCAGGGACAACTCAATTTTTGTATGACCTCTCTCAGAAGAATTTGCCCTTCAGCCCAGAGTGCCAGGAGAGCACAACGCAGGCAGGACGAACTTTGACAGCTGAAATGATGTGCAGGATCACTTTTATACAAGGAATTAAGAGGGGAGAGCCCAGCCTAGAGCAACTAAGTTGATGAAGGGAGAGGAAAGGTGAGAGAGCTTGGACTGATCAGCCTGGAGAAGAGTGGAATCTGGGGAATCTCATCAATGTAAACAAGTACTGAAAAAGGGTGGAGCCAGGCACTTTCCAATCATGCCCAGCGAAGGGATCTGAGGCAAGAGGCACAAACTCAAACACAGAACTAGATTTTAATTTATAACAAAGAAAGGAGAACAACAAATGTGTAGATCCTCAGGACTATTCTGAAAGTAGAAGGAAACAAAAAATCCACATGGACAGATAAGGGGGGAAAAAAAGGCACAGCCAATTTCTTTCCCCTTTGCAATTAAGTTTTAATTCCCTGTCTTGCTATGATTAAACAATTAGTATAATCCCCACAGGGACAGGAACAACACACAATCCAAGATCAAAATCTTACTGCTTCATTTGTGGTTCAAGCATCCCAGGACAAATGATCACTGCAAATATTACATTACTGTTGAAGTCAGGTCTAGGAAGCTTTAAGCAAGGATATGAGAAAACTGAGACAACAGCTCTGTTCCACACTGTAGAGGTCACCCCTGTTTACTTCTATAGCATTTTCCTACACAAACACATCTGTTTAGGACACAAGAAAAACTTCCCCATGTGTTCCATGTGCATCAGAACTGTAATTATGAGTGACAATTACAGAGAGTAGCAGATCTCAAAAACAGGAAAAAATTTTTAAAGTTCATATTAAAGCTCATGTTAATTTGAAAACAAACTTGCTAATCCTTTTATAAAATACCCAGTCGTCTTTCATTATTTTACTTCTAATTCTTCTGACTTCAGTCTCCATAATTACATTAGGTTATATGCTATGCTCAGAAAACACTTTATTGTTTTCCTGCATTATTCAGTCTGATTCCAGAACAAATGTTTTAACAATGGCAAAACAGATGCAGTATCTAAATCACCAGTAGAAGATGGTGCACAGAAAACTGAGTGAGATGTCAGCACTAACCAGCTGTGTCTGCTGCAATATTTTTCCCTTAACATTTCCAGCTATTGTTACTCTCAGTGCATTTCCACCAGTGACAGTAATCAGGAATGATTGTGCAACACTGTGATCAACAGTCAGCACCTTGTCTTTACCAGCAGAGCCAGGAACAACAACATAAACTGCCAGAAGTAGAAAAAAACCACAGCAGTTTCAATGAAATATATTTTCTGATCCTCTTCTAATACAGCAGTCTTTATACATTGTGCATACACAGGTGTCCTGCTTTCACTTTTTTAGTAGCAATCATATAAGGTAAACTTTACTGCAACTTTTCACCTGTACTTTGATACTGCTGGAGAGGGGGAAAATATAAGAGAAACATAATGAAACTGTGCCTACAGCCCTACACAGGAATGCAGAAAAAGAAATACATATTCTGAACAAAATTCACTATGTTTTGTGTGACTATCATCCTCTGTAAAATACAACTGTTCAATTAACCACAGGAACACTTTTGCAGGTGTTTCTTGAACAGCAAAGCAGTATTGACAACCACAAGGAAAAATAAAAAGAAATGGGAAGCTATAAAGGCAAAGACATGCTAAAGATTGTGCAAATGAAACAATTTACTTTTCACTGAGCCTCTTCTATAGACAAGATACTCTGTGTGCAGCTGTGTGTGAAGGGATGCCATTCTCCAGGCACTCTCTGAGCTTCCTGCACCACTACAGTGCAGTAATACACAAGAGGCATCACAGCACTGCTGCTCTCTCTTTTTCTGATACATTACCATTAACCTCACAGTTTTTCCCTACGCTGTAGGGTAAACACACTCAACCTTATTTCCTGGTTCTGGTCCTCCAGCCATCCAGACAAGAGATAACAAAAAAGAACAAATGCTTTCCCCTCTGCCTGCATTCTGGATGTCCTTCCAGAGGTCACTGGGCAGGGAGGGACATGATGAAGCTCACACAAATCTCACCCTGGTCTATTCATGATCTTGTGCCCATTCATTTGCAGACCCGGGATGCAGCTCAGTCAGACAAAGGCAAACTGAATTAAGTTACTCTGTAGTAGCAGCCCACATGCACATTCTTATGCCCTCCTGCTCCACAGTAAAATTAAAGCATTTTCCGTATTTCTGTTGTTTCTATTAACAAATGACTTACATTTTTACAACTAAATGTAATTTATGCAGATCACAGATGTAAATCTACAAAATTATATTAATACATGAGGTAGTGCCAGTTTAAAAGTTGTAAGATTTCAGAAGAATGACCAAATATTTTGCCACTAGCAAGTTGCCAGAGACTAATAACCTAACACCAGCCAGCCAATGCCAAGCCTCCAGTGCAGAGCACAAACATTAGGCAGGGGCCTGATACATGAGGGGCATCATTAGGCCATAAAAAATGCCTGGCTCATTCACAATTACAACTGCAAAGCTGCACTGTTTCTGGTGGATCATCTGGGCTGACAGTGCCAGATTAAACTGGAAGCCAAAGTGCCATTGCCTGTAAAGCTGAAGCCACAAACAGGACCTCAAGGTTTAAGAGCAGGGATCTCCAGCTGAAGGCCATCACAACACCATTGGAAAGCCTTCCACACATGGGCTTACCAAACAGATAAGCAGATATGCTGCTGCACAAATCAAACAAACACAGCAATAATGAATATGAAAACAAAGGTGTGGTCCAGTTCCCTCCCTGTCTCAGAGAGAAGTGCCTCTCAAGCCTCTGCTACAGGCTGGTTCATATTCCAGAAAGCACCTTTTCTATATTCCAGGTGGGATACAGAGTCTTTGGAACGGTCTACTCATCCCTTTTACCAATGTGACACCTTTAAGAAGTTTGTTAAGAAGCTCATCATGTAATATGCCAAGTGTATTAGACACTGCATGAGCTCAAAGCAAAAGTTTCCACGTGAAACCTATCCGTATGTATTTTCCAAGCCCACTTAAATTAAACTGATGCACAAATTTTACCTATGGTGTAACCTGAAGTGTGCTGTAACACAGTATTTATACCGAGTACCAATGCCTGTCAGGTGCTGGTATTGTGCAACTTCATCTCACCATTACCAGGTAAAATTTCTGCACAGCACGTACAAGTCTTGTACACCTTAGAGAAAACCAACCAAACAAACAAAACCATGAATTTTAGATTTATCTGCTTGACAGAGAAGACTACAGTTCATAGAAAGCAAGCAGCCTCTCTAAGAAATGCAGTGCTAAATCATAAGTGAAAATAAATCATAAAAGACTGTGTTCAGATAATCTCAAACTTGACAGGAAAGTAAGTAAAATTCACGGGAGAACTGGAGACCTTCAAACCTCAGCAGTTTCAACACTGACATTTGGATGCATTTCAGATAAGCACTGGGGCTTCTAGATCCTAATCCAAACTGAATCTCCAAGCATTAATTAAGTTCATCTGTCACATACTACCCATGAAGTATGTTATTTCCTCAGCGAATAAGGCCATTATGATTACAACTGAATAATTCACAAACCTAAACTGCCAAGAAAAAGTGCACTTTCATCATGTTCCCACAAGAAATGTCGGGAAAAGGGATTGTTCTGCCGTCAGAAGTACCAACACTGAAATTTGTTTTTCTTCCAGAGTGATACAAAAAGCCAGTATTTTGACCTTTTCCAGGGGTAAAAAATGTATTAAAAATTTCAGGTAATCAAAATATTCTATTTCAGTAAGGTAAAAAAAGCATATGGAAATGTTAAAGATGTATACTGATTAGACAAAATATTTCATGTAAATAAAACTGATTCAAAATGGTAGACATATGAAGCCAAATATTCTTGCAAAATGAAATATGAAATCAAAATTCTTCATCTAGATTTTTCCTTTGACACCATCAGGATGACACAGCTCCATTAAATGCTCTGTCAATCTTCAACCGAATTTTTAAAAAAAACCCTTCATCTTCCACGAGCAAATCTGCTCTGATACAAATTCCTCCCTCAACTCTTGTCCACAGCCATAAGATCCAGTAGCAAAACTGAATCACATGAGCTCTAAACTATAAGAAACATCCCATAATATGAATGCTGACATGATTTCTGCATTCACAGAAGTAGTAAAAACTTTCAATCACCACATCACACAATCACTAAGCAGACAAGTCTATTTTGGAGCCTTATAGGTGCTTGATGAGAACCTGCCATGTAACAATAACCGTGTTGCACCTAAAGGTCTCAATCCTTCACAAAATGGTTTTTTCTCTCAAACATTATCCTTGACAACAATAAAACCTACAGAACTTCAAAGACCATGGTCCAACAAGAGCAGAAAGCATGATTTCTAATCTTACAGCTTGTTCCCTAAAATCTTCTTATTCTTATAAGGGTAATAAAACATTTTTAAGAACAGTTATTTTCCACTTTCCTCAATGGAACATGAAGTCCCAG